>CAKNXH010062392.1:89532-116682 GCA_932178445.1 Andricus quercusramuli
ATAACTGTCTCAGCTAAAGGTTTAGCTGGATTTTGTCTTCGAAGAAAATATGGCTGTGTGACCTCAATTTCTAGCTGTGTAACCTAAATATCTAGCTGATTTAGCCAAATTTTTGGATCCAAAAATTGCTTTGATAATAGAGCTAGATGATTTCTAGATGTTCAATTTAGCTAAAATATCTAGATATTTAGCTAACACAGCTGTATTTTCCTAGAAGTCGAAATCCAGCCAAACGTTTAGCTGGGACAGCTTCACCATTTCTTTCAGTGTATGTAAATGTAAAAGTTTTACATAAGAAACCAATTTTTAAAATATAAGAAAAGTAGCAACACAAATTTAATGAATAGTTTTAGAAATCTTGGTGTCTACTCTGAGATAATGAGGTTGAAATTATGCTTTCGAATTCCATTAATTCATCTGCAATCGTCTTCAAATTATTGCGTGAACAAAAAAGAATATGCACATATGCATACATCTGGAAAATCACCTAGAATATTATAAGACGTTTCTTTACTCACATTCATAACCAAAGTGTTTATCAACTGAATGATTGGGTCGTCCGTTCATAAATTTAATTTATTTTGCTTAGATAATTGGAAGTCTTTGAATTCATGTACAAGAATTATAATTAACTTTTAAAAAATTATGAAAAACTAAGATTGAGCATTGGCGTTGTATATAGCAAGCAAATAGTCTAGTCAAAGGATTCTAAAAGTGCGATAGATAATAAATAATGTAGACATGAAAAATTCTGATATGTGATATCAACCATTCTTCTCAATCAACACCCTTTCGAAGAATATATAAAGATCTGGGATTAGACCGTTGTTATATCAACGCCTCCATTCCATACTGCTCCACGTCGCGTTCAGGCGATGCAGTGTATCGCGTTTAGTTATTGTATTGCCCCAAGTCCTGTGTTTAAGCACATAAACAGGAGTGATACAGCGACCCAACTAGGATAAATTCCCCAACAAAGCAGATGTTCCACTTTCCACCTCCATTTCTTCTGAAGAGCTTGAGTTGTGGTGAAAACGTTCCCTCCTAGAAAGAGAGATGACCACGCGACTTTACCACTATTCAAGCTCACTTCCGTCCTTTAAAAGAAATTAAAGTGGAAGTGAAGTATATGCTTTGGTCAGGAATTTCTCCTTGTTGGGCAGTTCTGTACTAGGGAATAGAAAAACTCCATAAATCGACTTTTTTTCTTTTAAAATTAGAACCATTAATAACACCTGCGGAAAATCCACCAACTGCTTATCAACAACCTCCCGGTACACATCTACATACGCCAGATGGTCGCGTCTTTTCAGGATTTCTCGAAAATCCCCGAATTCCTATGGACCCCTTGTGCTTTAGACATCAATTTCAAAGATACTGTTCAATATATCGTGTTTATGTAATAATGCCAAAAAGCAATGGTTAACCTCCATGCTTCCAACCTCTCGATCATGATGTTGACATCAATAATGATATTCCTGAACAAAACCGCTGTATCACATCAATATAAAGAAACGTTTTTTCTGGTAGCATTATTTCACCGTTACAATCTTGGAACACTAGCGACTACTAGTAAACCATGCTTCTTTGTACAAATTCCAGATGATAATAAGACTATTTTCGTGGGGGAACTAGATTATTCCTACACCCGTCATCCTACTTGGCTTCAGTGAAATAATCGGATCTCAATAACCGTATATTAAAAATTCTGATTTATAGGGTTTTCTAGCCCTGGAAAGAAACCCTTATACTTTCAGACGAGTGTCAATCCATCTATTTGTCGTACTTTTTCCCCGGGAGGGGAAGCAAAGGAAGTCCCTAGACCACTTCACCGCGTACCTGAGCCAACCTTATCCCGTATCATTGCTAACTATACCATACCTTCCACAACTTCAATCCTTACCCTAGCCAACTTCACCCCGAACATAGCCAACTTCACCCTATGATGCATTCTACCAAAGAACACTTTTTAGACAAAATCACTCGATATTTCAATGTTCAACAGACAATGTTTGTTTGAAAAAAAAGTGCTTCTTGTCACACTGACGTTCCCTGGAAGGCTTTATCCTATACTCTAGTCGATTTTACCCCTACCTTGGATGACTTCACTTTCACACAAGCCTGCCTTCTCCCGCATAATAGCCGACTCTACCCCTACTCTAGCCAACTTTATCCCGTACCTCAGCCGATTTTATCCAACTAAACAAATTTTCTTCGTTTTCTTTTTATCTTGATCAGATAAAATCGAATGGGATAGGTGGTGATGGAGAAAATGAGAGAAAGAAAAAAAAGAGTGGTATTGCGAGAGAAGGGATTTGAACGATTAAATTAACGTCTAAATGCGCCTGGATATCATCGGTAAATTGATTACCGCCTATTCCAGTGGAAGATGATCTGCCCAGTTCTGTTGTTGGGCGAACCTAACAAAAAATGAAAAAACTACCATCCTTTGAGAACCAATTTCATGATATTTTTTCGTTTTGTCTTGAGGTTTGCCCAAAAACATAACGGAGCAGATCCTCTCCTTTCGGCATGGCCGGTAACAAGCGTGGTAGGTCATAAAAGGAAGAATCGATGTAGACAACTGTTTTATCTACTCCCTATTTAAATAAATCAGTAATGATCATTGATGATATTTAAACAATCGGGTTCTCCTAGTAGAACTTGTTCATTTAATTTGTTTTCAATTATTACATAAAAAATTATATAATTTTTTTCCGATAAAAAACCTTTACTGGGAGTCTCTCTACTCTTTCGATTATATATACAAAAACTAGACAAGGTGGCTTCTCCGTTTGGCCTCAACTTATAAAATCAGATTTACTGATCATTTATAGGGGCCGTAATAGACTACGAAACCCTTCTTTTCGTAGGCGTCTGACGCCTGCTTGGATCAATTTTTTTTCTGTCGAATTCCTCACACGGAATAAGATGTCGATTTGAAAATTTGGGAAATTAAATTGGACTCTCATTGTTCTGAATTCTGAGAATTTCAAGAATTATTTCAAACAATTTAGAACCTTATAAACTTTCCTTAGTGTTTTTTATTCAATTCGCCAAATTTTCCACTGTATATCTCATTTAGAGTGGACAAAAGTTGTTGAAAAATCTTCCAGTAAGTTATGAATCGGGTAAGATTGGCAAGTTCATAAGGAAACTTATGAAAATCATCTTCAACAAAGTGCTAGGGAAATTATATATATATATATATATATAATATTATAATTATAATAATTAGAATATAATTATAATATAATATAGGGTTAGTTTAAGGATTCTCGTGTGTTAGGTTACAGTTTGAATCTTCCGGTGTTATAATATAAATAAGTGTTATAACTGCAAACTATGTACTATTTGTGAAGCAATGAACACGTACTGGCATTTTTAAACAAATTCATTTTTTTGCTTTACGCTTATAAGCTTTAAAATTGATCTTTGTACGATATCCAAGCTGAAACAATGATCAAATAAGTAATTTATCTCATATTAGCTCATATAAGCTATCAATTCTGTACTTTACTTTGTCCGTACAGTGGCCTTAACACCAGGTCATTCAGGGAGCTGTGATTAAATATTCTACGATAATGATTTGGCGCGGTGCACCGCCTAAACGCGACGTGAGCGGTATGGAATTGAGACGTCGATATGTACTGGGATATTATAAATCAAGTAGATATGAAAAATTCTGATATCTGACAACAACAATCTTTCCTCTTCCAGACCACTATAAAGAATAGCTATATCTCAGTCATAAGGCAGAGTATTCACTTTTGTAAATAATTGCAAATGTTGAACTGATTACATAAACTGCTTATCAATTTCTTGCAAAATCAGCTTTCAGTTCTCCTATCCAGGAAAAATGAAGCTCGTCATTCAGCTCCTTACCTGCATAGCTATTCTTGTTTTGGCAAGTAAGTTTGATTTTATATAATAATATTATTCACAAATAAGAAATACGGACAGAAATGGGTTACAAAAAACATTTAATCAAAGGAATACCGCAAATATCTTTCATTCTGATACAGGACAAAAACTCTGCAGTTATCGTTAAACAATTGATAATTTTTTTACAGCTGATAAAAATAGATTTCAAATCAATTCTGAGGTCATAATTTACAAAACTTTAACAAAATATGGCTCAAAATCAGCATACGGGATAAGAAGTTTTCCGAAAAAGTGAATGAGTTATTTACTACCTTCTGGCAGTAAGATGTACATAATTATACGCTGCCTTATTTCCAGAAGTTGACAAAGCTGATTTTTTTACAGACGAATTTATGATCCCGTGTGCTTGCTTTTGGTGCAATTCAAGTATCATTTTGCAAACTCACCTTGCTAAACTGCCTATTGAAAACTATTTTTACAGTAAGTGTAAAAGGTCTTCATAAATATGTATTTTCCCCTTACAAAATAAGGTGCAACGTTAAGAAGAACAAGTACATCAAGACCAGGGAGTCCACTAAGATCAAGAAATCTGTTAAGATCAAGGTTACCAGTGTTGCCAGACATACCTTCTACTCTTGATCCACGTACAGTTTTTTATCTACACATGTCAGATGATCGAGTTTTTTCTGGAGATGTCGAAAAATGCCGTAGCCGTCAATTTCCTTTCTGGCTTGCAAATCCCAGATTAAATCAGGAATTTCTTTCAGAAAATCAGGTTTATATAAGAATGCGTGACCGCAAAGCTTTCGCTGCAAGCATCAAACTTCTCCATCGTAATATTAATATTAATGATGACATTCCTGAGGAAAGTCATTGTTTTGTATCATTAGGAAATAGCACTACTATTTTGTCAGCCGTACTTCACCCCTACTATCGACGACTACCGATCTCTAGTCGGCCACGCATTTTTGTACAAATGCCAGATGGCAATAACAATATTTATACCGGAGAGCTCGATGTTTTTCATGGTCGTCATCCTAGCTGGCTTGTCTGACAAAAGAGCTGGATATTAGGAATACGAACTTTTCAAATTTAATATACGATAACAGCTAACATCCATTTGAGTTAGTGCTGGGCTACACGGAAATCCTCATATCAGTTTGAAGAAAAATTGTTATATGAAAATTATATAATTTAACGAATAATAACATTCATGTCTATGAATCAGTCCTACTTTTTTATTTGCATAGTTTTGCAAGCACGTAAATGCGACGCCCCCATTTCATATAGCTTCACGTCACATTTCCGCGCTATATAGCGCTACGACGCGCTTAGTCGGAGTACAGCTCTACGTCGCGTTCGGTCGCTGTGCTGCTCCAGGTCCTATGCTTATACACAGGGTTCGGAGCTAGATAGCGAACAAACGTATGGAATCAACGCTTCAAACTGTAATATAATATGAACATCAATGAAGAGTATAACATAGAAGAAATATAGCTGAATCAGCTATATTTATCATTCATCTAGCTGCAAATATTGTAAAATAGAATCAACGATATTGGTAAAATGTTTAAAGCAGATATTTGCAGCAGAATTTAGTTAAAATATTATTATTATTAATCAATGAATTATATAAATCGTTGAAACAGAGATATTATATAGCTGAATTAAGAATGTTAGAACTCTGAATGTAGCATTCATGAAATAGGATCAATTTTGATAGATGTATGCAATTAATAATTGATTATAAGTGAATGCACCCAGGCCTGGCATGCGTCCGCGTCTCTCGACTTTCATTTCCTAATGTAACATTAAGACTACAAAGAATATAAAAAACAGTTATTGAACAAATTAATGAATATCAAGTTTCTAAGATTTATGAAGATATAATTTGGAATATAAATTGTTTGAAATTAACAAATTTTGAAACAGAAGTTTTGAAAATTGAACAATTTCTTTCTGAATTGATAAATCTCAAGATTCAATAATTTCAAAATAAAACTTCAAAGGAGGAAGAAATTTGTAAAGTTAAAAATTGAATATTTTCCGATTCAAATTTTGAAAACAGAAAAAGTCAAAGTTCAAATGAATCGACATTGTATCATTAACAATTTAAAGCATTCAAAATTGATTTTTTTGAAACTGGAAACATGCAAATTTGAATAATATTCAATTTTAAACGTTTAAAATTGAATTATTCTAAAAAAATTCAAAAATAAAAAGTGTCAAGATCATTGAGTTCGAACCTGAATCATCGAAGTTTAAATAATTCTAAGTTTTATTAAAAAATTGAAGCATTTTTGAAGTAGGATCTTGAAATTCAGTCACTAAAAATGCGTAAGTTTCAAATGGTGCATTTCAATTTTCTAATTTGAAAAATTTTAATCTAAGGTGCAAAATTATTGACTTGAAAATGTGGATAGAATAAATGAATAGAAAATATTTGTTTATGTATGATAATACTGTTTTTTAGATTGTAAAGTATCAAATTTACTATATATTTATTGCAGTCTTCAAAGTATTTCCTCCTTTTCTTGTTTTCCCCTCATAAAAGAAAAATGAATTAATAGAACCTTATAAGAAAATCCCACAATTTTTGGTTTACAGTACAATCTTCTTGGTTGAAAAGTGTACAACAACATTTTTTATGAGCTTATATTTTCTGATTGAAAATTTAACTATGTTGTTACAAATTGAAGTATATTCTTAATAAGTCATCATTTATTGTTAGTAATTCAACTGCTTTGTTGGAAAATTGTCTATTTCGTTCGAAATTCCATAATTTGATTGAAATTTTGTTTCCTCTGGACTAAAAAATTGTCTTTTCTTCAACATTCGTATTTTTTGTATGAAAATTCATCTCTTGTAGCAAAAATTGTCTTTTTTTTGTTAACAATGCAACTTTCTGGTTAAAAAGAAACTACTCTAACTATCTTGTTAATTAATTTTTTTTAGATGAAGATTCTCATTTTACTGGACAATTTTTTTTTCTTTGGGAGAAATTTTAACTATTTCACTAAAAATTATTCACTTTTTCAGTTGAAATTGTACTCTACTCTTTTACGGGTTTTGGAGTCTTCATATACCAATACATACATGTTACCTTGAACTATGCATGCAAAAACGGAAGCCCTCTCACCTTCTTGCCATTTAACACTATTCTCACGCTCTCTATCCCTCACAATACCCGTCACTTACAAAATTACCCACTTCTTCTCACTTCCATATCCCCTCCTCTGATGATCTATAATTCAAAGTTGACAACCCGATAACAATATTGTGCATGCTCTCCAAACTCACTTCCTATCTTACTTCTTTATACTTTATCCCAGCGATTACCAAACTACTGCCGACGGTCACGTCCCCGACCGAGGTCGGGGGAGACCACCCCGGGCCGGGCAGCCGCCAGAGGGGGATGCCACCCCGGGCCCGGAAACTCAGCAGCCCCCCACCCCACCCCGCTGTGAGCAAACGGCTGCTTTCGAGTACCTGCTATGATGACCCTTTCATTGTCATAAGTTTAAGACCTGTACCAATAACTAAAATTATAAAGACAGGGTTCAATTAAATGTTAATTAGCAGAAACGATTTCCTGATATAATTTCAAGAAAATGAAAAAAAAGTTTATGAAAATCGGTCAATATTTTCAGTAATGAAGTAAATCTTTAAGTGCATGGAAAATTAGAAGAATTCTCACCTGGGATTGAAGATATTCACCGATTTTTATCAACTTTTTTTCATTTTCTTAAAATGATATCAGGAAATTGATTCAGCTATTCAAAGTTCAATTCATTAACATTTCAACAAAGTTTAATTTTGTTCAACCGGCTCTAATCCTCACAATGGAAAGGTTGCGCGAAGCGTGCAACCACCCGCATGGCCGGCAGTCAAGTATCCCCTTTGGGTTCCAGTATTGAGAAAAAATTGTAGGGTGGCGGTCCTGCCCCTCCCTGGAAAGTGCGAAAAAAGTTTGGGAAACGCTGCTCTATCCCTCTCATTCTTCACACTTCTTACCGTCTCTAGCTCCTGTTTCTCTTTCTATTTCCGTTTCACACAGTCACTCTTCTCCCCATCACACACTTTATTCTTCTAGGATCTCACTCTCCAGGCTCTTCTTCTCCGTCCCTCCTCTATTCCTGCCAACACTATGTCTTCCACATCCACACTCCATTGCATCGCCAGTACATTTCTCCTACCTTCGCCTCTAGTTTCCTCGTTGACACCTTCATGCCTGTCGCTTCGAGTCTCTGCTTCTCATTCCCCAGTCAATATTGGATCTCCTTCTCTCTGTCTCTGCTGCGTCCTCTTCTGAACACAGACCTGACCCCTTCAATCTGCTGCTGCTTCTTAAGATTTCCAACTTATTTTCCGCCGTCTTCAGCCTTAGGAATCTTCCTCCTTCAATCCTCCATGATTTCTCGACTCTCGGGATCATTTTCATTTGTCTCTACCCCCAGCGTTCTAAGATTCCTCCCTTCGCACATTCTCTCTTCTCTCTCTGTTTTCTTTCCGCTTGATTCAGATTTCTTGACTGGTCTCTCAAGGTCTCCTGTTTCGCATTCGTTTGACATTCCACCTCACAGAACATTTTTGCTTCCATCTCCATCTCTCGTGGCCGACCCTTCTCTCTCTCGAACTTACGACAGAAGCTCAGCTTTTGGATCTCCTCTTTCATCTTCCCCATAATCACTTCCAGATGTGCCCTATCCAGTCCTCTTTCTCGCCTCGCCTGCGCAATTTCCTTTTTCCACTCTTCTCTCATCTCCTGCCTGAATTCTCTCAATTCTTTCCACATCTCCTTTTCCCAGCTCTCTCGGACGCCTCCTTTCCATCAGATGCTTATTATGTCACTCATCCTCACTTTCTCTCACTAGACCGTCACTTTCACTGCCTATTGTCGGAACAACTACTCTTCCTTAACTGACCCCAGCTGATTCTCCCACCAGTTTCTCCCTCCCTACCACTCGAGTCTAGTCTAAACATCAGCTTTTCACTTTTTTCCTCCAGGCGCCGCTACCTTCCTGACATTCCGGGTTGGTTTCCTAACCTAGCTCTATATAAGTGTCATTTTTCTCTGTCCAAATACTCCTCAACTAACTGTTCTTTTTTCTAGCCTTCACTTACACAAAACATCAACCTTTTTTCTCACCCTTCTAACCACCTTACAACAATTCACTCCAACTTTTCTCATGAAGCAGCCTCCACTTTCACCCCGGCACCTCTAACACGTCTACCTCTATTTGCTTGCAGACGTATGTATCTATTTTGTTGAATATTCGTCTTCTTTGGTAGAAAGTCAATTTTTTGGATTTAAAAATGCAACTGATTGGTTGAAAATTAATCTATTTTACTTGAGGATCCAAGTATTTTGTTTGAAATTCGCCTCTGAGCTAGTTTTTCAAAAATTCGTTTTTTTTTTGGTTGAAGATTCATAATTTTAGTTAAAAAATTCATCTCTTTGGCTGAAAACTCCTTCTTTCGTTAGACGTTATTTGTGGACAGAAAATTTGAATATTCAGTTGAAAATGAAATGGTTTGTTGGAAATTTAAATGTATTGTAAAAAATGTATCTTTTTGGCTGCAAAATTCAAACTGCTTCTTTTTTATCACTGTTTGGAAATCCGAGCTTATTCCATTTAAAGCCTGAACGTTAATTCATAAAGCCTGGGGCACGCATTAATGATTATTGATTTGAAAAAAAATGGAATTTCTTTTTCCGCAAAACGAGGAAATTTAAGGGGCTCAATGACCAAAGTCGAATTTCTGAACCACTCTAGAGGAGCATCCTCCTTCAGAAAACCTTTAAAATTTTGTCAAATTTCAGGTGCCTTTTACCATTTCTCAGAAATATCAAAATTCTGAAATTTTTGAAAATCTGAATACTTGTAGAAACACTTTGTCTATTCTAGAATTCATACACGTTTTATAGTAAATTAGAGAGATTGTAAACAAAAACTATGGAAAATTACAATTGGATTCTGAATTCCTGAATTTCATATTCTCAGATAGCTGTAATTCTTCATACCGGTAATTTTCACTCAACTTAGAATTTCATCAAAGATGATGATTTTATCGATGTCATCAGTGTTCAAGATTCTTGGAAAATCGTTTTTATTTACGTAAATGTCGTTTCCTGAAGGCTAAAACTGCAAATATTTGTGTATGTAAATTTCCTATCATTCGTGAACCCTAAATTTTCTTATGTACATATATTTTATGAATAAAATGTGAATTTAAAATTTGTTTGCTTCTAGCAGGAAAAAATACATTTTTTGAGCTGAAGAACTCATTTGTGTCCCGTGTCCTCTCAATCTGTGAAAACATAATCTTTTACAGTAAACTGTCATTTTCTGATACTTTTAATCTTCATGACTCACGATTCCTTGCATAAAAACATTTTTCTTAATTGCTTCACTTTTTTTGATCCCACTATGTTTAGTTTGAACGAATATTGTTCTTTAGGACCACATAATTCCGTTAAATCCCAAATAAACACTTAACAATACAATTTAAAATTTCAACTGGTTCTGGGGTTGTACATTTTACTCCTTATTATTTGTAGATGTAATTATTTTCAAATCATTATAGAAATAATCATTCACCTTGAATAATCATATGCTTAAATAGGTATAAGCTTTTATTCCTATAATGAAGTTTATTTTAATTTCATTTCTCTCCTTCGCAAGAAAATTATACTTTATTTTCTCGCTAACTATGTAGTTTATATTTTGGTTGAAAAAAATATTTCTGTTTTCTCTTGGCTGCATCGGAAAAGCGTGATTCTCTAACTGAAAAAAGACTTGGCCAGTTTTTCCAAATTTTCAGGTGTGCCTAAAAAAATTATTTGTCGATGATATAGGTCTAGGAAGGTGAGATTTGTTGGGAGCAAATGAAGATAAATACACGGTTTCAACAGTAAAAATTTTTTCTTAAGGACATGCGAAATTCACGAACTCAGCCGAACTTTTTTCAAAACGCTTCTTATTGGCTTGAAAATTCTCTCAAATTTCACCACACTATATGTTACAAAATTTTATTTTTAAACTTTTAAAACCATTTGTGTTCAAAAAATTTGTTCAAATATGCTACATGTGGAAACATTAATAGCGTTATTCATATGGCAAATAAATTTCCATTCAGTTAAGCTGATAAATATTTATCAATTTTTGCTCGTTCAATTACGTTTATTACTATTTTACATGGAATTAATGATGGCTATCTCTGCAAAACTGCGATACGACGTCTCTTTGAATGATGAATCAAGTATGTACGAGAACTTCTGTTAAATTTACAATTTAAAAATTCTGAAGAATAGATAATTCTCTATGATCTGACAGTGAATGTTCACTCTTTTACCTAATCCCAACTGATTCAATAAGGCATTGAATAAATACTTCCAACATCCGCTTTTACTTCTTAATCGTTGTCTTCGTCCTGGAAAAAATGAAGATCGTCATTTTGCTCTTTACCTTCAGAGTTTTCTTTGAATTCTCAAGTAAGTGTTATCAAATATAAAACTAATAATGATCAAAAAAATAAGAAACACACTTTGTAACAAAATGTTAAAAAATCTCGAAACTTCGAGTTGAGTTGATTCGGACAGTTTCTATCCAATTGAAATAACAAAAAATGCAAGTTTTCATAATGTCGATCAAATTTTCATACTTTTCGGTACCAGGGGGCTTTTTGAATCCCTGAACATAATTCTGGCATAAAAATGCAGTGATTCAAGATTTTTTGCCAAAAATCTTTTGAAAACTGAAAACTTCCCGAAGCTCGAACCGAACTCAACCAAACTTGACTCGAACTAGTCGACCGGAAAAAATTAACAATCATTCGGGGAAACCCGGGATATGACCGGAAATTCAAAATCATTCATTGGGCTGAGATAGGCCACAAAAAACTCAATCGCCGCATGTTCAAGTTCCACCACCAGTTCCCTCTGTTCAGCTTCGGAGGCTTGGGGAGGTGGTCGCTCTTTGAAATGGAAGGGAGGTATTCAGTGCCGTAGATACGCAGTATCTCGAAAGGTGTCTTAGGGCGACAGATTTGGAAACAAAATAAAATGATTGAAGTAATTTAGAATTCAAATAATGAATATATTGGCAGTAGTAGAATGGAAAAGTCTTCCAAATAAGGAAAGTTCATAATATGTTGTGTAAAAAAGGTTGGAAATAAATCTTTAAAAACCAACAGTTTTGTATGGTTTCTCTTTTTTTAACAGAAAATTGAATTTGGTATCGCAATCCACCGCCTTGTTGGTTAGTGCCACTTATAATTTTATATTATGAAATTCCACAACTATAACCTCAAACTAAGTGAAATCTCTTTTACTTTCCGATCAGGAAACACAGACCTTGTAAACTAAACACCATACAAATTAGGACTGTTTACATAAATTTACATGTAAATGACATTACCAGGAGTAAAAGTTAAAAATTCTTGTAATTTCAACACACTTGTACCATACTTCTGTATATTAAATCACATTGTGGCTCATCTGAAGGACCATCAAAATAAGACCATTAATTTCTGAAGGTGAGCATATTTGCACGGAATAGTGCATCGATATCGGGCGACATTTCTGTCGCAAATAATCTCAACTATGGATATCTTCCTTTATTAAGGAAAGGAAAAACTACGCTGCATACTTTTTCGAATGCTTGAATCGTGAATCCTCTTGGAGTGAACGTTATTCTGATCTTCACTCTTCTCTTCGATCAATTACATTTACTACTAGAGGATTGTTTTGAAAGTGCAAATCAGGTTTAAGGACATCAAATTTTTTTAACCTGTCCATCTGGCACGAACTGATGAAAAGTCATATCTGGGAACTGTACTTTCAGTTCGTTGCAACTTTTAAAAAATTTCAGCTCATTCCTTTTAAGCTATTAAACAAATAAAAATGTTCCGTAATGTCCGTCAGGAATATAAGTTCGCTCAAAAAGTGAGGATCTTCAAATTTCTCTTGAAAAACTGTCGATATTTCAGAGTGGACATGCTCTTTAAGATAGTCGGGAATCAATTTTCTTAGTACGAAAAATCGCACTGAACACTTTTCAGCACTTAACTACCTAACTTCGCAATGTAGCTTCAGGTCACTGAAAGGAATCTGAGTGCCGGGATAACACTCACTAAACTCATTTACAAATTTTGTAAATAACCTGCGGTTTAGAGATTAATAGCAACTCCCAATTAAATTTACAATTTGCATGACTGTCATCATTCTGTCTTTTGAACGCAATGCTGTTTCACACAAGGATTCTTGGTGAATAAGGCAATGAATCGGCATGCAAGACAAACCTTCCCGATTTTTCAACAAGCCCCACAGACCAGAAATGTGATCTTCCACAGCATTTGCTCCATCAGTGACAACGGCTGAATATTTCTGGAAACCTCCAAACTCATCAACTATACTCGTCGCTGAATGGCGTTTCTCGAGAGGCAAGCAGTTTAAAATTTTTCAGCAGCTTCTTCCAAAATTAAATGAAACACCATTAACATTGCACAAATTTTAATGAGACATCCTTGAGTAAAGCATCCCTTATTTCGCGCTATTTGAAAACGAACGGCATAGGATGCTGCAAAACTTTTCCCCTGCCTGTATACATGATATAAATTTGGCTCATCGTCAGGAATTCATGAACTGTCATTTGAAGATACCTCATGTCACCCGGAAGATGACATTTCTGATGATCGTGATAAGGGCGACGATTGAGACGAACTGGTTGACAGAAATAACGGTGACTAGGTTTGTGTATTTGACAATGATGTCGGAGATGATGATGGCACCGAAACTTCTGGAGGTATCCAACTTTATTACCAGTGCCATTTTTTACACGGTGACTTGAGCTGCAAGAACAGGCGCAGTGGTGAAATGATTACCCTAATAATGTTGTCCTTTTCTCGAAAAGTGAGCAGAACTGAAAGGTAGCAGTGCAGAACCGTCAAATTTGGAATTTTTAAAAAGAGCACGCTCGATTGTGGATAGTGATGGCAATTGTAACTCACAGTATTCAAAACAAGTTAAAGCGCGCCTCTGGGATATAAGGTTTCTAAATACGCGTTAATAAATGCTGCTAAAAGAAACGCAAATGCTTCCGAGAGAATATACCGAGAGTAAGAGATTAAAATTCCACGTATCTTCTAAATCGTCTTTGGGTAGTAATTATTAATTACATTTTTTCTTAACAAAAAAAAACTTCATCCTTAGACATGGGAAGACCGAATGAGAATAAAAGATTGTGGACGGAAAAGAAGTATTCTTTTCCGAGTAAATAAAATCAAAATGAAAAATCAGTCAAAAATAAAAAATTCATTCACAAATTAGGCAGCTTTTACAGTAAAAGTCGCAGCATCTCTCGTGAACGATATATGTTGTTTTTTGGAGTGAAGTTGTCAGTAGAGTACAACAGGGCGAGGCAGCTATGACGCCACATTTTGGAGTGCAGAGCACTTGTTCGAAATGATATCAAATTGTGCATGGTGTCGTTAAAAAGCTTCATTCTTTGGCTACAAAACTGCCTGGTGGCTCTTTGACGTAGCTTGCCCTTCGCCGTTTCTACAACCGTTTCTCAGAGACGCTGTGTTTTTGCTCAACTGTAAAAACGTGGGGCGAGGCAGCCAACCACATGATACACAGACGTATAATGATGTATAGGTTTTTTATTAGGTCCAAGATGATATATAAGAATAAAAAACAAAGCTTAATGTCCTCTCTGGCATTTAATGGACCTCAAAAGAAAACCCAAAGGAAAATTGGAAAAAATCGTAAAAATGAATATGTCATCTTTGTTGCTGCTGTCCGAGGTTCCATTAGGAGTTTATACCTTCTTCGGGCGGCCTCGTCAAGGGCCGTCATAAGAAATTGACGCTGATTTTTGCAAACTGCGACAGTTACGACACTCAACTTTCGGCAAGTACAGCGGACTAACCTAACCGACTTCACATTACAAAGGCGCGCGATTTCAATTAACGCTGTGGGAATAAGAAGGAATTGGCTGCCTCGCCCTATTCTACTCTACGTATTTTTCAGATTTGCAAAAAATTACATTTCTATTTTTCAAATAGAGAAATATTTTCGCCAATTTTAGGTTGAATGTGTACTTTCATAAAGAATATATATTTCGAGTTTTGTGCGAGCTGAATAACTTTTGTGGCCAAGAGAATTTCTTTCTCATAAAATCCAATTTTCTACTTTCTCTCGTAAACAATAACAGAAACGAAGAAAGTTTAAAACAAAAGTTTGCACGTCTACAAAAGTTCCGTGAAAAATTTCTTCCTCTCTTTTGCGATACCTTTAATTGTTTACGAGAAAAATGAACAATTTATATGTTTAGGAAACAAAATTTTCTCGTCCTCAAAAATAGTTTAGCATGTATAAAGCTGATTACCATTTCTGCTTTGATAAGAAAAGCTTTACGCGTGCCTGACCACTTCTGAGGCCGGAAGAATCTTTTGTCCTGAAAATGTCATTTTTGGGTGCAAAATTTGATCTTTACATTTTCTCTTATCTGTCATTGTTTACAAGATAAGGAAGGAAATACAATTTTATACAAAATCAAATTTTCTGGCCACAAAATTTATTGAGCTCGCATAAAAATCACAAGATACGTGTCTTCCGGATGAAAGTAAACATTCAACCAAAAAATGGTTGAATATATAATTGTAGGTTAATTTAATTTTAGAAGATGCCAAATATATTTCCTCCAATTTTGGGGGAACTTTTAATCTCGTATGCTTAAATTCAGAGAAATTAACATAGAATTTTCCAGACTCCCCTTTCTTATTCACTTATTATAATCTATTTTTACAGTATGTAAAAAAACTTAATGAATCTCCCTTTTCTGCTTATAAAAATAGGTGCAATGCAAAGAGGATCACCAAGAAGAAAATCGCCAGCTGTATCAGCCCTACCAGCCCCAAACTTTGATGTTCCTGAATATAGCCGCGTTTATGTTCACATGCCAGATGACAGAGTATTTTATGGATATCTTCAACTTCTCCGTCGACGCAGACCTCCTTTTTGGGTTACAAATCCTTATAAAGGATATCCTTCATTAGATCGTGTTTATGTAAAAATGCCTAATGGCAGGGATTTAATTTCAAGTATGATACCCCTGAATCATAATATTAATCTTAATGATGATCTTCATGAACACGACCGCTGTATCATTTCAATAGGAAATAACAATTTTTTATCAGCATTTCTTCATCGCTACAATCATCGGGCACTACCGAGATCTGGTATACCGCGCGTTTTTGTACGAATGCCAGATGATAATAGCACTTATGTGGGAGAGCTAGATTATCACTATGGTCATCGTTCTAGCTGGCTTGAATAGAAACTGGATACTTAGAGGTAAATCGACGCAACGGCTTCATTCTGTACCACTTCACGTCACGTTTAGACGTTGTCCAGTGCCACCTCGCGTTTCTTCAATGTACAGCGTCATTCTGCTATTTACCTGCGTTGTTGTTGTTTTTTATTTTTATTTTTTTTTGACATTACATGTAAGTTTTGTTGGTGTAATATATTAATTTAAACAAAAATTAAGCGCTGCGTGGGCCCATTCCTATGGCGCACTGCGCTCATTTGTCGGACCTTGCGCTTCGCGCTTGATATTGTATTTACTTCCCACTACGCGGTCGGTCTTTATACTGCCCTCACATTTGTTCATAGACATTTTTTTAATTAAAGGTAAAATAATAATTCAAAACTTTGTCGTATGATATATTCCCGAATGAAAAATTTACAATCTGAAAATGAACCTCACTCAATTCTATTTCAACCTATTCTGGGTACTTCAATTTTTATGACTTTGACTTATTTATGTGGTTTTCCCTAAATGTACAGCAACAATCAATTATACTCAAATAAAAAAAAGTGTTATTTCAAAATTTCCTATTTTGATACACTGGGCAGCAAAATATGATCTCTGTTTTCCTGAAATAAAATGCTTCCGAAGTATTTTGTCGTGCTACATGCGAATCTGACCTCCATTTTTTGCCAGCACGTCAAGCTTTTGAGACAATTGCAGAAAATCTAGAACAATGCAGAAATATCAAGTTTTGTAGATTGTGTTATACATAGAGCAATATTTATATTTTTAAGCAAATGGGGGCGATTTTCTTAGGCTTTCATGCACACAAACTTCAAATGAGCAGATTTTCATCAAATTTTTAAAATTGAGAGATATTGCCAATCGAAACGTGCTCTTCGAATTTTGTAATGTTTGGGAGTCTGCTGTTGAGAAAAATTCAAATTTACATGTAATCTTATGCAAATACAGTGAATCAGATGTGAACATTCTACCTATTGCTGATGCAAGAGATGATCGGAATTCAATAGAATTGAAAAGGTTTAAAACTAAAAAAAATCAGCTTATTCCAGTCAAATTATCGCATAGCCAAATTTGCTTTAATTCAGCAGTGGAAAAATTATGATTAACAATTTGAGTTATTTTATTATCATAATCTCTCTAAAAATTCTTGCAGAAATTTCTAAGAGCGTAAAAAGCATATTTGCAGATGACTGTTGTGCATATTTTAGTAATAAAATGTGAATCTATCATTTGCTTGCACCTGGCAGGAGAAAAAAAAAACACATTTCGTGACCTCGAAAACTTATTCGTGCACTGTCCTTTTATTTTGTGGAAAAATAATCTTTTACAGTTATTTGTTTTCTTCTGACACTTTTAATCCCAGTGACTAACGATTCCTTCGATAAAAGCATTAAGAAAATTTTAGCCGCTATTTTCAGTTCCTCCATTTTCATTTTATTCAAAAATTGGTTCTTTTGGACCATAGCATTCCGATCAATCATAAATCAGCAGTTGAAAATACGATACAAAAACTGGTTTTAGGGTTGTACAGCTCCCTATTCTTATGTAGAAAAATGTATTTTTTATACAAAATGGTCGAAATGATTCACGTTGAATAAGAATATGCTTAAGAAAGTATAAACTAATCTCTATAACATCTGTTTTGCATATTCTCTGGAGGAAGTCCGGGATTCCAAGAATTCTGACGACAAATGTTTAGAATGTTCATAATGCATAAATTCTCTCGGCATTACCACGATATCATACATTTTATGACATTTACCCGCGATAATTATTTTTTTTAAGTAAACCACAAAATTACAATTTTGTGAATTATATTAGCAATAATTTTCATACAAAGAATACTTCTTTTACCACGTTCCTGGATGTAGTAAACAAATAGTAAAATTTAATTATTATGATGACTCTATCAATAATAAATCAAGTAGATACGAGAATGTTTCTTATCTGAGACCTTGTTCCCTCCACAATTTAATAATTTCAAATGATAGATAATTCACTCTTCTCTGACAGTGAATGTTCACTGTTTTACACCACCTGATTCAATAAGCCAATAAATGAATTCTTTCAAAATCCGCTCTTAGTTCTCAATTGTTGTTTCCGTCCAAGAAAAAATGAAGATCGCCATTCTGCTATTCACCTGCATAGCTTGTCTTGGCTTCACAAGTAAGTGCGATACAATATAATGATAATAATAATATTAATAACAAGTAAGAAACAGCGTCGCTACAGAAATGTGTAAAATTTTGAGATATTTTACCCAAAGTCTTTTCATAACTCGAAACTTTCAGCAGTTTGAACTGACTTTACTTGACTTTACTCAAACAAATTGACCGGGCAAAATTAACAATTGACCAAAAGAAACCCGGTAAATAAACGGAAATCTAAAATTATCCATTAGGTCACCCCGCACAGGGGTCAATTGTCGGAAATATGCGATGCCGCACTGTCATTACTTACTTATTACCTACTTACTTTTAGATAAAGTTGAAATATTTTCAGGAATTTTCAATCAAGGGTTTGAGGTAAGCTGTGATTCGAATACCAAATATCTAATAGGAGTGTGCTTTTTACAATCCTTGCTTGAGGGTGTTGGTTAAATCCGACTTTGAATTTTTTCCTTGATTGTTACGGCACTGACTTCATGTATGTTTTTTCCCCAAGTATTTGAGAACAAAAGAAATAAAACTGGTCAAATATCCGGGGTTTTGTGAGATCATCGGATAAATAAAATTTAGAGGAATGAAGCATCTTTCTCAGGCAGTCATTATTTTCACGGAAATTATAAATTTTTCAACAGGAAGGAATCTGCGGATAGCAGAAGACAGCATTTGAACGGCGAGAACAGTTGGCAAATTTATTTGTTTACTCACAATTCTGACACCACAGAAGCATTTCCAGAGGTCAACCTATATCCGAAGACCTACAGTCTAATGATGGTGATCCTCATTTTTGCGAAATACTTCGTGAAATGGAGAAAATATAATATAAAAAAATATATATTATTATTAATTATTATAGATTAGCAGTTCTAACTCGAAAGTTCATTGTCGCACTAACCCGAGACCACCACACATCTCTATCCTGTGCCTCCTCCATCCAGTTTAAGTAATCATGTCCTAGTTCTTTTAAATCATCCCTTACATTTTTCTCCCATCTGTTTCTCGGTCTGCCTAAGGGTCTCTTGCCATTCGGTCTCCCTCTTAAAACTTGTGCCACTGTTCTTTCATTTCCCATTCTTGCTACATGCCCCGCCCATCTTGGCTTACGCGCTTTCATTACTCTATTAATATTTGCTGACCCGTAGAGAGCATGTAGCTCATCGGGCGATGACCAAAGGAGCGCAAGCTACCTGGGTTACCTTCCCCTTCCACTGGGACACTACCACTCTCGGTGCCGAGTGCGCGCCAGCGTCTGCCGTCGACCCATGTCAGCGGGGGGTCCTTTGTACTCATGAGGAATAAAATACAAAACATCAAGATTTTTTAATTTTGCAATTAGTAATTTGGAAATATTATATTCGAAATCTACGTTTCTTGGCGATTCCAACGATATGTTACTTGACTTCGTAGGTTGAAAATTAGGAATGTTTAATAGGCCATATCCCGTTTTTTCGGATTGCAACGCTCGGATCGACTAGTTTCTAGACAGTTCGGCTATTTTGATATATAAAATTAATAATTAACTTTGTCCCGTCGCCTCAACACCTCGGCCATCTGAAAGTTAATTTTTTGTTAATTTTGGTCGGATATGAATTTCAATTCATTACATCCTAATATTCATTTCATTAAAACATGAACCATTTTTAAACATTAGAAGTGCTTGATGTATGAGTACATACTATATATATTGGACTTTTAAAATCATGCAAACTTTATTGTTTTCAATGATGCATTCATACATCAAGCACTTCTAATGTTTAAAAATTGTGCATGTTTTGATGAAATAAATATTAGGATGTAATGAATTGAAATTCATATCCGACCAAAATGAACAAAAAATTAACTTTTAGATGGCTGATGTGTTAAGGCGACGGGACAAAGTTACAACAATATAATAGAAACTGTGTTGGTTCTTCATAACGTATGAATACATATGAACATATACTCGAACCTCGATAATTCGAACACCTCCATAATTCGAACTTTTCAGCCGGTCCCTTGCTGTTCGAATTATGGAGGTTCGACTGTATTGGACTTTTATGGTATGACAAATAATTATATTAATTAATTATTAATATTTCATATCAAAATAGCCGATCTGTCTAGAAACTAGTCGATCCGAGCGTTACAATCCGGAAAACGGGATATGGCCTATTAAACATTTCTAATTTTCAACTTACGAAGTCAAGTAACATATCGTTGGAATCGCCAAGAAACGTAGATTTCGAATATAATATTTCCAAATTACTAATTGCAAAATAGAAAAATCTTGATGTTTTGTATTTTATTCCTCATGAGTACGAAGGACCCCCCGCAGACATGGGTCGACGGCAGACGCTGGCGCGCACTCGGCACCGAGAGTGGTGAGAGGGGTAGGGTCCCACTGGAAGGCGAAGGTAACCTAGGTAGCTCGCGCTCCTTTGGGCTGTACCCAGCTCATCATTATGCAGTTTTCTCTATTCGCCGGTCTCTTCGTCCCTTTTTGAACCATAGATTTTTCTAAGTACTTTATTCTCAAAAACTCTAAACCTATTTTCCTCTCCTTTCGACAGCGCCCACGTTTCGCACCCGTACATGACGACCGGCATTATTATTGTTTTGTAGATTCTTACTTTGATGTTTCTAGATAGCAATCGCGATTTTAATAGTGTGTTTGCTGCATAATAGCACCCATTGCCAGCGTGCAGCCGCGCGTTGATTTCCGTTTTAATCTTATATTCGCTAGTTATAATAGCCCCGAGGTATTTAAACTCGCTAACCCTTTCGAATTTCATATTTTCGGCCATAAGATCCCCATCTTGATTACTTTGTTCGGATCTGACGACGGTCATATATTTCGTCTTCAATTCGCTAACTTCCAAGCCAATATCTTTGGCTCTTGTGATCAAGATTCCTGAATTTTTAGCTACCGTTTTTTTATCATCCCCTAGTAAGTCGAGATCATCCGCATATCCAAGAATTTGTATTATCCCATTGAGGGTAGCACCAGTCGGATTTGCCTGCACTTGCCTAACCATGTATTCTAAAACTAAGTTAAAAAGGACGCACGAAGCTGCATCGCCCTGTTTCAGGCCATCGCGGATCGAAAACTCTTCAGATAAACTACCGTTTACGCGTATTCTACCCCTACTGCCGCTTAAGCAAATTTCGTTAAGTCTGAACAATTTTCTTGGTACACCCAAGAACTCTAGGATCCAGTACATTCGTGCGCGTATAATAGAGTCGTGAGCTTTTTTGAAATCGATAAATAGCTGATGCACTACTTCTTTAGATTTCCATTTTTTTCTAGCAGTTGCCTAATTGTAAACATTTTATCGCTTGTAGATCGGTTTCGGCGGAATCCACACTGGTAATCCCCAATGATTTCCTCGGCAAAAGGAGTCAGTCTACTTAGGATTACATTAGACAGGATCTTGTAGCACAAAGGTACAAGTGAAATTCCCCGATAATTGTTACAGTCAGTTTTATCGCCTTTTTTAAAGATGGGAATAACGATAGAGGTATTCCATTCTTCCGGCATGCGTTCTGTTTTCCAAACTGTGCGTATTAATTTAATAATTTGTCTTGTGAGGCAAGGGCCTCCATTTTTTATCAGTTCTGACGGTAGGTCGTCGATGCCCGCGGCTTTGTTATTTTTCAACTTCTTTATAGCCATCTTTATTTCTATATCAGCAGGATCATCAATTAATAGATCAGCAGTGTGAATTTCGCCGAGATTACCTTCACCGGGGGCTTCGCATACATTTAATAGTTTATCGAAATAGTCTTTCCATAAATTCAGTCTCTCTGTCGCATCGGCTACTAGATTGCCATTTTCGTCCCTCATTACTTCCGTTCTACTTTGAAAGCCTTTCCTTATGAAATTGATTCCCCTGTACATCTCGCGCGGGTTATTCTGTTTATTATGCGTTTCTATTGCTAGTATTTTATTCTTCTCCCACTCCCTTTTCTTGGATCTATAGAGCCTATTTGTACTTTTACTATTCTCGAGATACTTCTCATGTGTTTGATCGCACTTATTTTGTAAACTAATTAGTCTGGCCTTCCGACGTTTTTCAGACCCGAGTTTGCACTCTTCGTCAAACCATGGTTTGCTTTTTGTTACTTTCTTTAAACTTATCGTAAGTTTCGCGGCTGTCTTTACCGCCTTTTTTATATTGCTCCACAGGGTTTCCGGATCCTCCTCGCAATTATTGTTATCGTCTCTCTGTACTTGGGGAGCGTCGAAGCTATTAGAAATCTCAACTTGATAATTTAATATTTTTGTTGCTGTTTTGAACTTATCTATATTGAAACGAACTGTTGGCTCTGTGCGGCTTGTTTTCTTAGTTATCGCTAGCCTAGATCTTATTTTTGCTATCACGAGAAAATGGTCTGAATTTAAATCCGCACCCCTATACGATCTTATATCGAGAATGTTTGTATGACGTCTTCTGTCAATTAGAACGTGATCGATCTGATTGTGAGTGTTACCATCTGGTGATGTCCAGGTGGCCTTATGTATATTTTTATGCTTGAAATATGTGCTTCTGACAACAAGGTTCTTTGAAGCTGCAAAGTTTATTACTCAGGTTCCATTGTCGTTACTGACGTCATGCAGACTTTCTGATCCTATTGTAGGCCTATACATCGGTTCTTTTCCAATTATCGCGTTGAAATCTCCCAATACTATTTTTGCGTCAAAAGTTGAGAACTTGTGAAAAACCTGCTCGATTGTTTCGTAAAAGAGATCTTTAGTGTCTTCGTTTTTGTCCTCGGTGGGGCAGTGCACATTGATTAATACCTGTTTGCTGAAAATACCCTTCAGTACAATGTATGATAACCGATCGTTAATGGATTGCATGTCGATAACCGCTTGCGAGATTCGTTTATTAATAAGAAAACCGGTCCCCAGTCTCCACTCCTTAGCTCCCCCATAGTGAAAAGTATAGTTATCCTTAGAAATTGACGCGAAATCGCCCGGTCAGCCAGTTTCTTGGAGTGCTATTAAGTCAGTATTGTAATCATTTGCTATCTCAATGAGTTCGCTAAATCCGCCAGTATTTAGGCTACGCGCGTTTAGAGTTCCCACCCTTAGATCTTTAACAGTAGTTTTTTGTATTTGCAAGTTAGCCATGGTAGTTTCAAGATAACCCGCACGTTAGGATCCTATTCCGATCGTAGGTGAGTCCACTGTCCCAGGAGTGATAACCCCCATACCTCCCCAGGTCTAAGTATGGGAGCTTCCGACTCTGACAAGGACCATGTCAACTTGTCGTCAGACACATTACAGTTTCATCCTCGTATCCTAACGTCCCCCTGCAAGGCAGCGCGCCTACTGGCATCAGTACCCCTTTGGCTCTGTACAGGCGAATCATTCCACACATCCCTTGCGGGCAGTGTCATCGCTGCGGTGTCCAATAGGCATCAGGATTTTTCCCTTACAAGATTTTTAGTTTTGGTTCGGGTAGTGTTTCTAGGTGGATACACGCTGCACCTCGGCCTGCCAGGACCCACCCATTGCGTATGAACGTGAATGGGTGGGTCCTCCCAAGCCATGGTCATCGTGTTTTCTACCAGTGCTAGGCAGTGCTAGGCCAACATCTTAGGCTGGGCTCACCACACCCACGACTGGTTCCTATCGGCTGTCCGCGGCTGCTTATTCTTGTATTCACAGCTAACCTGAGGGGCTGTTCAGCCTAACGGGCCGTTCCTCTATCCGCAAGCCGAGGACGCGCTGCGTAGTGGTGACAGGAACCCACCGAGCAATATATATATATATATATATATATATATAATTTAAAAAAAAGTTAAACAACCACCGCAGGGTACCACTAAGAGCAACTGCCATCTGGAAAAAATGTCAATGGCCCCCAGTAGAACCGCGGTAAAATACACCTATGGCCACGTCTCACATCCGTGAGATGGGTGGTCACAGGGCACGACGAAATCACAACGACAGGCCGGCGAAACCCTCGTGTGTCTTGAGGACACGAAGCGACCCAAGGATGACAGCTTTCTGCATCCATCTCGCAAGAGCCTTGGCATATTTTTGGCACGCGGGTATGGCTTTAAGGTTACGAACCAGCGATAATTTCACACCTCCGAGAGCACCTATCACAAGAACAATTACTCGTACCGAATATTTTGGGTACAGTCGACGCAGCTCTCTTTTAAGGTCTTGATATCTCTCCTCTTTTTCTTTCTCCTTTGCAGTGATGTTGTATTCGGATGGAGCCGAGAATTCGATCACGAATATAGTTCGTTTCTCGAAGTCTTGGAGAACAATGTCAGGCCTCGAGTGCGCAACGGAGACTGTTGCCCGAAAATCGTAGTTCCAGAAAATCTGGCACTTCTCGTTTCGGACAATTGACTCTATATCCCTTGGAGCGTTCGGCAGGGCAGGGTCGCGACCAACACCGTAAGAGCGACAAAGGTGGTAACAAAGTACTCTTAGGGCCGCATTATGTCTATAGATATACGTTGTTCCTGCGTGGGTCGGACACCCCGATAGTATATGTTCTAGGTTCTCAGCGTGTGCATGACACGCTCTGCACCTATCACTGGGAACTTCTTGACATAAAATGCGGGCGCGGTATGCTAAGGTGGAGATTACACCGTCCTGGCATGCGAAAATAAAGCCCTCTGTACCTGAATTGAGCCCTGATGATTTGAGGAAAGCAAAAGTTTGCTCCTTCGACAAGGACTGTTTTTCTACATTTCTGTGAAAGTTTCCGTGCATTTGCTTGTCGAGTAGCTCTTGGTGAAATTTTCCAACCTCTGCTTTCTTTACTTCGGCTTTTAGACGTGAAGCATCTAGATGGAGTAATGCACTTTCCTCACTTCTGATGTTAAAATTCAGGCCAAGGGTCTCAGCAGCTTGCTCCGCGGCTTTGTAAAGGAACGCCCCTTCGCCAATCATCTCGTGGTTTCTGACCAACTTTAGGAGAGGATCTCTGCCATTCGCAACGATGTAAGCTGTACTCAAAACAATTCGGTTATGAAGACACTGGAGATTCAGAAGTCCGCGTCCGCCTTGCTGGCGTGAAATGTATAATCGCGGAACTGACGAATTGATATGCAAGCTTTTATGCATATGCATGATCTTACGCGTGGTGACATCAAGGGCCTTAAGCTCGTTCTTCGTCCATTGAACCACCCCAAACGAGTAGAGTAGAACCGGGACGGCAAGCATGTTAGTCGCAGATACCTTGTTCAACGCCGACAGATTGGAAGACCAAATCTGTCGAAGAAGATGCTTGTATCTGCTTCGGAGAGACTCCTTCACTGATGTTACGTCCTGAATGCGGCTTTGAGGCACGCCCAGGTATGTATAGGTCTCTCCAGTGTTAAGATGTCTAATAACACTTATATCCACAAGCTCAGGGTCCTTGGGAACGCCAGTAATCTTTCCTTTCTTCAAATGAATTTTGGCACACTTGTCCAAACCAAAGTCCATCCCAATCTCTCCTGTGTAGTTCTTGACGATATTTAAAGCAGTTTGAAGTTTGCTTTTACCAGCGGCATAGATCTTCAGGTCATCCATATAGAATACATGAGTGACCTTATGCTCACGCTGATTAGTGTCGCCACAGAGGTATCCAGGAGAATTTCGTAGTGCAAGAGATAGAGGCAAAAGTGTGATGCAAAAAAGCAAAGGGCTCATACTATCCCCTTGAAAGACGCCCCTCTGGAAGGTGACGTTGTTCGTCGTCAGACGATAATTCCTAGATGAGATGGTAAATCTAGTTTTCCAAAGAGGCATCAATCTCTCTATGCATCTCACTATGTGTGGATGTACCTTCAAGCTTTCCAACAGACAGATGATAAGTCTATGAGAGGTTGAATCAAAAGCTTTCCGGTAGTCAATCCAGGCCATTGACAGGACGCGCTGATGGACTGTAGCGTCTTTACAGACACACCTGTCAATCAGCAGGTTCTCTCGACAGCCTGCTACACCTTTTTTCGAGCCACGTTGTTCGTACATCTCTCGCCATACAGGCTCAATTCGTCGAACAATCCTGTTGTTTAGGATAGCTGTAAAAATCTTATACAGTGTGTTCAAACAAGTTATTGGCCTGTAATTCTCTGGTTTGGACAAGTCGCCTTTTTTCGGTAGGAGTATAGTGCGTCCTAACACTAGCCACTGCGGAATGGGCATCTCCGACTTTAAATATGAGGTGAATATGCGGGCCAAATGTTGGTGTGTAGAAGTAAACTTCTTCCACCAAAAGTTCTTGATACAATCTGGTCCAGCACCGGAAAAGTTCTTCGTGCCTCTAAGTGCTTTTTTCACCTCTTCGGCAGTGACTGATGGGCACTCCTCCTCAGATTTTATGAGGCTGTCGCAAAACTCCTTGAAGCGGATGATATTGTCAGTATCTTCCTTCAACTCTAGTGTTTTCGGGATCTTGTACACCTCTCTCCAAAAAGTCTCTACCTCCTTGGGCTTGGGAGGATTTTTTACAAAAACAGGGGGATCACTGAAGAGGCGCGATGGGTCAGCGAGAAACTGTTGATTCTCTCTGATCCATCTCTCCCTCTTCTGTATCCTCCTCCTTGCGTCAGATAACAGCCTTATTTTGTCAACAATATGCTGCTTGATTGTCAGCAGCTTTGACTTGTTTAGTGTGTGATTCAAGGTCCTTAGTTCTTGGGCGAACTTTCGAACCCTTTCCGTGAACGGTCTACCAGATGTTATGTAGTCAATCACACATTGAACACGGGACGCATTCTGTCTTGCCCATCCAATTTTCTTGTTCAGTTGATGCAAGCGTCTT
>CAKNXH010062392.1:119864-158111 GCA_932178445.1 Andricus quercusramuli
ATATATATATATATATATATATATAATTTAAAAAAAAGTTAAACAACCACCGCAGGGTACCACTAAGAGCAACTGCCATCTGGAAAAAATGTCAATGGCCCCCAGTAGAACCGCGGTAAAATACACCTATGGCCACGTCTCACATCCGTGAGATGGGTGGTCACAGGGCACGACGAAATCACAACGACAGGCCGGCGAAACCCTCGTGTGTCTTGAGGACACGAAGCGACCCAAGGATGACAGCTTTCTGCATCCATCTCGCAAGAGCCTTGGCATATTTTTGGCACGCGGGTATGGCTTTAAGGTTACGAACCAGCGATAATTTCACACCTCCGAGAGCACCTATCACAAGAACAATTACTCGTACCGAATATTTTGGGTACAGTCGACGCAGCTCTCTTTTAAGGTCTTGATATCTCTCCTCTTTTTCTTTCTCCTTTGCAGTGATGTTGTATTCGGATGGAGCCGAGAATTCGATCACGAATATAGTTCGTTTCTCGAAGTCTTGGAGAACAATGTCAGGCCTCGAGTGCGCAACGGAGACTGCTGCCCGAAAATCGTAGTTCCAGAAAATCTGGCACTTCTCGTTTCGGACAATTGACTCTATATCCCTTGGAGCGTTCGGCAGGGCAGGGTCGCGACCAACACCGTAAGAGCGACAAAGGTGGTAATAAAGTACTCTTAGGGCCGCATTATGTCTATAGATATACGTTGTTCCTGCGTGGGTCGGACACCCCGATAGTATATGTTCTAGGTACTCAGCGTGTGCATGACACGCTCTGCACCTATCACTGGGAACTTCTTGACATAAAATGCGGGCGCGGTATGCTAAGGTGGAGATTACACCGTCCTGGCATGCGAAAATAAAGCCCTCTGTACCTGAATTGAGCCCTGATGATTTGAGGAAAGCAAAAGTTTGCTCCTTCGACAAGGACTGTTTTTCTACATTTCTGTGAAAGTTTCCGTGCATTTGCTTGTCGAGTAGCTCTTGGTGAAATTTTCCAACCTCTGCTTTCTTTACTTCGGCTTTTAGACGTGAAGCATCTAGATGGAGTAATGCACTTTCCTCACTTCTGATGTTAAAATTCAGGCCAAGGGTCTCGGCAGCTTGCTCCGCGGCTTTGTAAAGGAACGCCCCTTCGCCAATCATCTCGTGGTTTCTGACCAACTTTAGGAGAGGATCTCTGCCATTCGCAACGATGTAAGCTGTACTCAAAACAATTCGGTTATGAAGACACTGGAGATTCAGAAGTCCGCGTCCGCCTTGCTGGCGTGAAATGTATAATCGCGGAACTGACGAATTGATATGCAAGCTTTTATGCATATGCATGATCTTACGCGTGGTGACATCAAGGGCCTTAAGCTCGTTCTTCGTCCATTGAACCACCCCAAACGAGTAGAGTAGAACCGGGACGGCAAGCATGTTAGTCGCAGATACCGTAATTCAAACCCATAGTCATTGTGCGCGGATTTCTTGTTCTTGTTCGGACTTCAGAGCATCGGAACGCGAATTTGATAGATAGCCCACATGTTGTGTTTGCTTTGCTGCTTACAAATACAGTCTTATGGTCTACTCATACACATGACATCTCAATTTTGCTCTGTATATTTTATTATATATATATATATTTATTAGTTTTATATATATATACATATATGAGACGTGGTTACAGCTGAAATTTTACCGCGATTTCGCTGGGAGCGGGTGCAATTTTTTTAGATTAGCACCCGCTCCCGGCGAAATCCTGCGGTTGTCCTTATGACAAACTTTTATATATATATATATATATATATATATATATATATAAAAAATAAATATATATGTAATAAAATATACAGAGCAAAATTGAGATGTCATTTGTATGAGTAGACCATAAGTCTGTATTTGTAAGCAGTAAAGCAAACACAACATGTGGGCTATCTGTCAAATTCGCGCTCTGATGCTCTGAAGTCCGAACAAGAACAAGAAATCCGCGCACAATGACTATGGGTTTGAATTACAGGCCGTTACAGTAAGCAGCGTCAGGGTAATGGTCTAGGTTCAAGGCTACAGACTCTGTTGCATGCATTCGCGTCCTCGTACTTTTTCAATTTTTTTTTTGTTTCTAATTCTTTTTTTTTCAATAGATTACCGTGAATATGCATAAATATTATAATAACAATAATAAAGAATAGAAAAATTATTATTTTCTGCACAAAAATATTTGTATCTATCAATTATTTTTTCATCAACCATTTTTTTGATTTATGTATAAATTTCGGGATTTCCGAAATTATAAAAACTAGTTATTTGTAAAGTTATGACAATTTTTTGCCGATAAATATGAGTATTTTTTTAATAGGGTGGAACGAAAAAAAAACATTTTTGTGATAAGCTTTTGAAGGGTGGGGGTGCTGACACATTATTATCATCCTCCAATAAATTATCAATAAAATGTAGAACAGGAATAAAATCAATAAAATTAATAAAAGGAATAAAACAGGTCAAATGAATCAAATAAATGAAATCAATTAAATCAGTGGAACCAGTATACATTTTATTGATTTGGCTGATGTTATTGATGTTGTTCATTTTATTGATAATGAATTGATTTTATTGATTTTAGTGATTTTATTCAATTGATAGATTCTCTTGATTCATTTGATTGTATTTTTTCAATGAAAAAATCTAATATTTCCTTTTATTTTCTTTATTTTATTGCAAAATACAATGAGATACATCAATAAAATCAAATTCAATCAATACAATCAAAATTGTACTGACTTGAGTGATTTTATTCAATTCATTGATTATATTGATGTTCTTCATTCATTTTGTTTTATCGATAATAATTTGATTTCATTGTTTTTAGTGATTTTATTCAATTTATTGATTTATTTCATTAAAAAATATAATGAAATGAATCAATGAAATCAATAAATTGAATGAGATCACTAAGATCGATAAAATCAATTCATTATCAACAAAACTAAAAAAAACATCAATAGAATCAAAATGCTACGGATTTTATGGGTTTTATTGATTTCATTGTTTCGATTGATTTATTTCATTTATTCTACTGATTTTCTTGATTTGATTGACTTGATTGATTCCGTTCAATTCATTGATTTTTTCATTGTAAGTATTAACTTTTCTATTGAAAAATACAATCAAATGACTGAATGAAGTAAATAAATTGAATAAAATACTGAAGTCATATTATTATCAATAAAATCAGAATTGTCCTGATTTTAGTTGGGAAGTCCTTAAAGAGTACGGAGTAAATGAAGGGCTCCTACAAGCAATAAAAACAATATATACAGGTAGCAAAGCGAGTGTAAGGGTACATGGAAAACTGAGTGACTGGTTCGATATTATGCAAGGCGTGAAACAAGGATGCGTTATGTCCTCGTGGCTATTTATCATATTCATGGATAAGTGTCTAAGAACTGCCCTCTTCGACAAAGAAGGTGTAGATCTCGAAACCGTCAAGGTACGTGGGTGAGTTTTCGCAGATGACAAAATTGTTATTGCAGAATCAGTCGAGGACTTGCAAAGAATGTTGAATAAACTTAATACAAGCATGAAGAACATGGGCCTCAAAATTAACGTGAATAAAACGAAAATCATAGTGTTTGAGTGTAAAAGTGAGGAAACAATATGCAACATTGCCCTAAGTGAAGAGAGATTAGAACAAGTTGACAAGTACGTATATCTAGGTAGTCTATTCACTAACGACGGAAAAATAGATGGGGAGTTAGATAGGCGCAAAAATAAAGGTAAGCAGGTTATCGGTAGAGCAGGGTCCATCCTCACAAATAAAAACATATCAAAAAAAGCTAAAATGGCCATACATAATTCTATATTCGTACCGACTGTACTATACGGTAGAGAGACATGGGCCTGTCAACAAAATGACAGGAGTAAAATCCACGCGATCGGCATGAAACCTCTGCGCATAATATGCGGGAAAACACTGAAGGACAAAGTCCGAAACGAGACAATCCTCAAAGAATGTGATACAGGTGAGACACTAGTTGACATATGGGAAAGAAATCAGTTAAGATGGTTCGGACATCTTGAAAGAATGAAAGATGAACGACTGACGAAGCAAGTGTATAAAGGTAAAGTAAATGGCAGAATGCCCAGAGGTAGACCGCCGAAAGAATGTTTAGAATCTGTAAATGAGACACTAATCCGAAGGGACATGAGAAGCCATAGAAACACGAGAGCTTGCATGAAAAAACGTATGCCCGGACAGAAAAGTGTGGCGACAAATAGTTTGTAAACAGAATAACAGTGGAGTGAATGATGCCTGAAACAAAGACCTTGGATACTAATGGGCCCAAGTGGGGAACAATGCATAACAACCTTGTGAGGCTCCTCACTTGGGGTGATCGCTAGAGAGATTGATCAGCAATCTGGGTCGGAGCAGTGTTGCGGAATGAACGTGTCATTTAGATAAATAACACGGAATGAACGTGTCATTTAAATACATAATACGAGAATTCCAGATCAATCTAAAACATCTATACCTAACACCTATATACCTATATACCTTATATCCATATACCGACCTACCTTATACCTATATTCCTATTCACTTGTTTTTCCAACCGAGCAAGTTACGCCTACCCCGAAAGGGAAATGGCTTAATGGTATAATAATAATAATAATAATAATAATAATAATATAATATAAATATAAATATGCACGCTGCGCGTACATAGAGAGACACAATGCAGCTCTAAAAGTGATATATTACCATCTTAGGCATTTCTATGGTGTTGATCTATTGCCCGTCTTGCCATACGCCCAGGGGGAACTCGAGTCAGTTGTGGAGAATGATCAGTGTAAGATCTACTGGAATTTCTCATTCTCCACCACTCAACGTATCAGTGCTACGAAGCCTGACATTGTCCTCCAAGATCTGAAGAACAAGATCATTTACGTGATTGAATTCTCGGCACCAGCCGATGGTAATATCACGGCAAAGGAGGGAGAAAAACAGGCGAAATATCAAGCACTTCTTTTCGAGCTGAGTAAGCTGTACCAAGGCTACAAAGTCCATCTTATAATTCTCATAATCGGCTGCCTTGGAGGTATGAAAGCTTCATTTATTAGCCAACTCAACAAGATTCCGGCTTGCCAGCGTCAGGCTCATTTTATCGCGAACCGGATGCAAAAGGCTGTTCTCCTGGGATCACTCCATCTGGTCCGTCAACACTGTTCCTCTTAAATTCTACAAAGATTGGTAGCTCTAAAAAAGTATCCAGAGGTGAAACCTTCATCTCCAACTGTCTTGTCTGCCGCGTAAGGTCATCCGCGGCTAGAGACCTGACTCCAGGGAACAGTGTTGCCCGATGTTATCACGCGTAAATTTCCCGCTCTTGCTTACCTTCTAGGACAGAAGGAGCAGAAGCGGATGACGTACACGTTCCAGTAGCTTTGGGATTGGTTTCTTTAAGGAATCATGATCGAAGCTTCCGGAGCCTACAACTTCTCTAAAAATAATAATAATAGTGATTTTATTCAATTTATTGGATTTATTGCTTTCATTGATTTAATCAATAATTTGCGTGAAAATAATGATTGCCTCAGCAAAAGGCTTCATTCCTCTAAATTTTATTGATCCGAGGATCTCGCAAAACCCCGGATATTAGACAAGTTTTCTTTCTTCCGTTTTAAAATACTTGGGGAAAAAACATACATGAAGTCAGTGCCATAATAATCAAGAAAAAAATTCTAAGTCGGATTTAACCAACACCCTTGAAGTAAAAGTACCTAAAACATACGACTCTTTAACATGAAGTTAGCAGTGCAATGTGTCTAAAAGAACTTCATAAATCTCCATTCTTTTATTTCAAAAATAGGTGCAATGCAAAGAAGTCTACAAAGAAAAAATCCGCCAGCTCCACCAGCTCTACCAGCTCGGCCAGCTCCATCAGCGTTACCAGCCCCAACACTTGTTGTTCCTGAATATAGCCGTGTTTATATACATATGCCAGATGATAGAGTTTTTTCTGGAATTCTCAAATTCCGCACTAAACGTCCAGTTCCCTTCTGGATTGCACATCCTAATCAAGCATATAATTCAAAATATCGTGTTTATGTAAGAATGCCTAATGGCAGGGGTTTAAATGCAAGTATCCTACCTCTGAATCATAATATTGATATTAATGATGATCTTTGTGCAGAAAACCGCTGTTTCATTTCAATAGACAAAAACAATTTTATATCAACAGTTCTTCACCCTTACAATCATCAAACACTGCCGAGATCTGGCAGACCTCCCGTTTTTGTACGAATGCCAGATGATAATAGCACTTATGTGGGAGTTCTAGATTATGACCATGGCCGTCGTCCTAGCTGGCTTAAATGAAAAAATGGGATACTTAGTTGGATCGGCGTGTCGCTTCCATTCCAGCGCCACGTTGAGCTTGGTCGGTATTTTCTTGAGTGCCAGTTAAATTTTGCTCCCAAAAAGTACTGCTGACATGAGACTAATCTATCCAGAAAGCTCCGAATACGTCCCGATTCAGCAGAACTTTTGTAGGACAAAATTTCAAGGAAAAAATAAATTAGGACTTTTCTAGTGCTTTTCGTACTTTTCTCCTGAAAAGCTCTGGTAAAGCAATACATGTTTTGGGAATAATTAAGGACTTGTCAAGATAAAAGTAAATTAGGAGGGAATTTTCTGGTAATTGTGTCCAAAAAACTACGGCTTGAAATAAAAAATAATAAACTGAGTGGGACCTTTTCTGGACTGTTGCCCTAGAGAAATCATATTAGTACTTGTGAAAATGTTGAAAAAATAAATAAAATTGAACTTTGCAAGTACTTTTCTCACTATTTGGATTCTTTCTTAATTTTGTAGGAAAGCTGGTACTTAGGTACTAATTTATCCCATGCCTAGGAATTCAGCGGGACCTCATCCGTGGATTCTAGTGGGATTTCAATCTGCTTACTGTTACTTGGAACATAACCAGATATATCCTTAACCTCACGCAGAAGTCAGTAAGACCTATTACAATAAATATTATAATTTTATATATTGTCCTAATTTCTGAATGTTGTGAAAAGTATTATTCATCTCTTCAAGGGAGTGAGTGATCATCAAAGGAAATATACAATGAGTCGCTCTTCACCACATATATTATTCAAGCGCTAAAAATATAGTCCCTCATGAGTGTTTTTTTATACGTCCTGACGAAATTTTAAAGTCTGAGTATCTTTTAGGAATAAACTTTAAATATAAATATCAAGTCGTGGATGAGCCAGATGCGCTCATACGCGCAGTTTAGCCCCATTTAACGAGATGTAACATTTCCGAATGAAAACGTCGCATGATCTGAAAATGAATCGCGCTAAGTTATAATTCGAGCTTGTCTAGGCTCCATATATTTTTTTACTTAAATTGATTTATTTTTCTTTTTCCCAAATGCAAAACAACAATCACTCATCGTTAATAAAGAATAATGAACAAATGTCATGTCTACTCAAAAGTCTTTCTTATGTTACACTGATCAACAAAGTATGAACACTGTATTCCTCAAATAGAATGCATCCGAAGTATTTTTTCATGTCAATTGTGACTTTGACCCCTATTTTTTGCTTAAACGTGAAATTTTCAAGAAAATTATAACAAATTCATAACAATGCAAAAATATAATGTTTTTATAGATATTGTTATACTCAGATGAATGCAGTAGAATTGAATAAACTGAGTCTCAAATGTTGCATCAAGGAGTTACGTAAACATATCGTCAAAATTTACATTTTCCGAACACATTTTTTTTTTCTTCTAATCACACGATACTATTATGGACGAATGGCTATCACAGTAATATAAAACATTGTTTTCAATTATTTACTGTAATTGTTATTAACAAATGATATAAACAAATTGTCCAAATTTGAAGTTTTCTTTCGAATTTTTTTTCATAAAAAATGGCATGATTATAAAAAAAATTCGAAAGAAAACTTCAAATTTGGAAAATTTGTTAATACCATTTGTTAATAACAATTACAGTAAATAATTAAAAGGTGTAATTTATATGACTGTGATATCGATTTGTCCATAATAGTATCGTGTGATTGGAAAAAAAATGTTGTTGGAAAAATGTAAATTTTGACGATATGTTTGCGTCTTTTGTTTATAACAATTATAAACATTCATTTTTACTACTTTCTTCTATTATATAGTTCTCTGTGTTAATTTGATTTGTTTTCAATAACAAAAAAAAATTTTGCGCTGATAAAAAAGGACAAACCACATTTTTGTTCATAAAATTTGTTGACAACAAATTTTTTGTTAATTAAACAAATTATTTACATGCGATGAATATTTATGCACGCATTTTCGATGATTTACAGTATAGTTTCGTTGTTTGCACTTCAATAAAAAATAATAATTTGAAATTTCTTATTTTTCCGCCATATTTATTAAAACAGCAATTTGTTTGAACAAAAAATGAAAAATCGCTTTCCTTTTGTTTGTTCCGAATTTAATGCTGAGTATTTACGGAAAAAAAACTTTAAGTCGGGTAAAAAGTATGACCTCTGAACGAATTTGACCGCGAAAATCCATGTCTGGACCACTGTGCGACATACCGTCTTAACCAGGGGGTGACACGATTTTCGCTTTTGCATTAGAGGCGCGTGTCAGTTTTGTGAAGAGCCGCGACTAATGAAACATTGGCGCCACCTCTGCGACGCCCTGTCTTCCCGTTGTCTGTAATTATTTTGCATATTAAAAATAGTGAAATGTCATAACTTTATCGTTATTTCATTCATTTACGGATGAATGTTTTATGAAAAGGGGGGCATCGATGTATAGCACCGAACTGTTGATCAGGGTACGACTCAAAAAGGAAGTTCTAGCTCCGGATGGAACAGTTAAGTATTGCGATTTGTTTACACCGATGTCCCTTAACCTTAAATAATCGAATGGCTCTGACGGTTTCATGACTACATTGATTTTAAAATTTTGACACATTCTTCTTGTTGCCAAACTTTTAGATTATTATGATAGTGTGTAAAATTATAGTTTGAATACCTTATTTAATTTCATAGATATTTCAAGAACCTCACTTTCTTTAAGAAAAATGGTAAAGTAACATTAATGACAGTTTCGAATGAGAGCTGTTTTTCGACATTTATGTAGAATTACATTAATTTATTATAAATTCAAGTATTAAAGTAAATTATAATTGTAAAATAATGATTTTCTTGCAGTCAGAATAGTGCAAGAAACCTAATTTAAAAACAAGGATAATTTTCCGAAAAAGAAAGACGCGAAATTTTGTAAAACGTAGTTTTTCTCAATTGTATATATAATATGTTGATATGTTTTGTTTGCATAATAATTGCTAAATTTTTATCGTAGTATATTTTTGCATAATTCAATAATTAAATTTATTTAAATAAATTAACCTGGCGGTTGATAATCCTATATACCCTTCTACTGTCTTCACTCCATATTTAGTTTATACCTCCATCTTTTGATTCAATTTTTAAATAAATAAATAAATGAGTGAATTTACAGTAATGTTAATGGCTTTAATACTGATAATCTTTTCAGCCGTTTCACGATCGATACAATATACTCAATATTAAAAAATATGATTTTTGTTATTTCTTGTATATTTTTATTATAATATAATGATAAATTAGGATCATTCAAGTCATCAAAAAAAGATAAACTGTATTTTATATCATCATTTCAGGAGATTTGGTTTAAGGTAAGTGTGCCAAGTTATCGGAAGCTTGAGGCGAATTTCAGATTTGAAATGCTTGATAAAGTATAGTAAACATATTTGAAACTTAAGAAGTGGGTTTCATCGAATAAATCGGACCTTTAGAAATGAAATTGACTTATTATCTACTTGCAAACGATCCCATTAGAATGAATATTATAAGAAGTTTGAAGTTATAAATACGAGAATGCATGGGTTATCGGCAGTTCAGAAACCTGGCTACTCCAGTTATCGGCACTTCAATGTGCGAGTGATCGACAACAGCGTTCAAGAATATTTTAAAAATATTTTATTTATTTTATTCTTATTTATTCTAATTTTATCTTTATCGCCATCTGCCGACAACCCATGCATTGACAAAGACTGGCACATTTACTTTTTTCATTTTTAACCTCAAAGATGTGATCTTTATATTTTACCTTTATATTTTACTTCATATTTTGAAAATTAAAAACCGACATTTCCAGTGTATGTAAGGTCTATTTTTTAATCCTAGATATTTTTCAATTGTAGAAATAGTTAATCCTTGCTTCACTCAAGCTAAAAAATTTTAAATTATCCACTATTCCAATTTAGGGGGTCGCGCTTGGGGCGCCAGTGTTTCATTTTCTACCGTCCTTCACAAAACTGACACAGCGCATTTGCATGTCGAGTCACAGGCCCGCCCCCCCCCCCTGGTCTTAACACTACGTGAAGCTGTATGGAATGATGGTTTCGAAATTCTCTCTGCATTACCACGGAATCGTATCTTAGTCGCCGACAACATCGTAATTCTGTGAATTATTTTAGCAGAAACTATTGTTTGAAGAATTTTTTTCTAAAATTAATAAGTATTTTTCAAAATTTGGAAATTACAAAAATCCCAACTTTTACATGAAATTGATGCTGGCTATCTTTACAAATTTGCGATACGGCTGACTAAGAAAAGAATATATATTATTTTCTGAACCACTCTCGTATATGTGATAACCCTATAGTCAAATTAAACAATTCTTACCACTCTATGAATAATAAATCAAGTAGATACGAGAATTTCTGTTATCACGGATTAAACATCTTTCTCCCTCCACAATTTAAGAATTAAAAAAAAAAAACATAATTCTCTGCAATCCGACAGTGAATGTTCACTGTTATATTCAATTCCAACGGATTCAATAAGCCAATAAATGAATTCTTCCAACATTCGCCATTAGTTCTTAATCTTTGTGTCCATCCAAAAAAAATGAAGATCGCTAATCTGCTCTTCAACTGCATATTATTTCTTGACATTTCAAGTAAGTGTAGTAAAATATAATAATGATAAAAATAATATTATTATTAATAAATAAGAAACACTGTCGGTAGAGACGTGTGCAGAATGCTCGAAATTTCGAGTCGAGTTGATTCGAACAGTTCCTAGCTAACCAAAATTAGAGCATTAAAGTTTTCATTATACCAACACAATTTTCATGATGTTCGGTACCAGAGGGACTTTAGTATCACTGAACAGAAAGCCAGTATAAAAATGCAATATATCAAGATCTTTTCAGAACGCGAAGCTTCCAGAAGCTTCAAATCGAACACTACTCGACTTGACTCGAACTAGTGGACCGGGAAAAATTGAAATTTGACCTGGGGAACCCAGGAAACTATGGGGAATTCAAAATCATTCATCAAGTCACTTTGAACTAGGGTCGCTAGCCGCACTTTTGCTAATTCTTCTTCTTCTTCACACTCTTCACATTCAAATTACTTTCAAATGCGCATGTGCGAAAAATGATTAATCTTTCTGTAAAAAGTCGGTCCTCTACACTGAGAAACCCTTGTTTGTATTTCTTGTTAAAAATCACACTAGATTTCACTATCTGAACTTTGCAATGAGAGGCAAAAAGCAAATTTTAATAATATTTACTAACCTCAATAGTAACTCGTAGCTACTTAGAGAATTATAAAATATATTGGAATAAAAGTTAAAACTATTGCATTTATTGTAAAAGACATTTGAAGTATTTATTAACCTCTGTAGTAAAACTGCAAGTCAGCACTATTTACTAATTTTGGTAGGAGAAAATAGTAAATTTGTTGGATTAATATCTGTAGAAGATAACAGTATTTACAAAGTGCTGTAGTAAAATGATGCGCAGGGACCGTGCGCTAACGTGTTGCTAACTTTCACACAAGGCTCGATACTTTCTGCTAAATCAGTTAGTAATATTTGGGACCAAATTTAATAATTGGTATTAACCTTTGTTACAAAAAGTAGGAAATGTCCATAATACACATCGTGTTCCTACAGACAATAGTAATTTTTTCTACATATTTAGTATATTATGTTATTTAAAATACTTATTACTTTTATTCTTTTTGTACAATTTATTAATTTCTCTACTAATTTTTCCTACATCGGATTTTACTACAGAAAATAGTAAGGATTGCTATTACCAAATAGGAAATCTTCTTATAAAAATATTATAACTTATTATTTATGTATTAAAATGTCGAAATTTAAGCATTTTGCCCCCATTTGCTATCCGTTTTAGTAATTTTTCTAACTTAAGGTTTCTCAGTGTATATTATAGAACCCCATTATAAATGTTATTAAATGATTTAAAAAATATGTTGGGAAGCATTTGTGAAAAAAATGTTGCATGAGATAAATTCGTTTCAGTTTTGAATAAATATTATGCCAGAAACTTAAGGAAAATCGCAAAAATGGTACTTAAATGGGTTGGTTGGAAGTAATTGTTGCACGTAATTGTTTGCATCAAAATGTAATTCCTGTCTTATTTTTCTTTCATAATCACTTCTGAAGTTAAGAAAAAAGGCAAGAATTTAGATGAATTTGAAATTCCATAAACAGAACCTTTCATAATACGCAAAATCCAAGATTATATGTCAATTTCATTCTGAAAGTTGCCGAAAAATATTTCTTTCGTCTTTAAGGAAATTTTGGATCCTTCATGCTTACCTTAAGTGAAATTGGCGCATAATTTTGGAAACTCTTCCTAATTATCTACTTATCAACAGCTACTTTTAGAGTGTGTGTGAAAGAACTTTATAAATCTCCCTTTTTCCTTCAAAACCAGATGCAATGCAAAGAATTCCACAAGGTGGAAATCCGTCAGCTCTACCAGCCTTAACAGCCCCAACAGTTGATGTTCCTGAATATATACGTGTTTATGTACACGTACCAGATGGTAAAGCTTTTTCTGGGTAATTGAAAATTCTCTATAGACGTGGAATTCCTTTCTGGGTTACAAATCCTCATCCAGCATATCGTTCAACACATCATCAGGGGTTTGATTTCATTTATCTTACCTCCATATCATAATATTTATATTAATGATGATCTTAATTAAGTGAACCACTGTCCTATTTTAATAGGAAGTAACAGTTTTATATCAACATCTCTTTACTCCTACAATCATGAAGAACTACCTGTTTCTCTTAGACCGTGCGTTTTTGTACGAATGCCAGATTATAATGGGGCATCATCCTAGCTGGCTTGAATAAAAAAAACAGGCAGAAAAAACTGGATATTCATAGCTAGATCGACGCATTGTCTCCATTCTATACTGCTGCACGTGGTGTTAAGGTGGTTTACAGCATCACGTCTTATTTTGTTGCGTTGCACAGTGGTGGACGCGTCGCGTTTGCTCGACGTACAGCGTCAATCTTGGCTTTGAACATTCCAATCACGGGTCTCGTGCTTTGCACTCAATTAACATATGTCCAATAGGAAAAATCGTCTCTATTACGGCTGAAATATATTATATTATATTTATACTTTATTAGTTTCTGTACCGCGATCTAGGACTTCTATTATAAGTAAACATTTCTGCCGTTAAACGTTTCATTATATCTTTCGTTATTTTTTCATAAATTTAAATTTGTTACTTTTAATGCCATGTTTTACGATCAAGATGAAAACCATGTGTTTGATTAAAAAATGGTCAAAAATAAATTTGTAAATCCATTTTGCGAGAAAAATTTTGCCAATAAACATGTTGCTGTATTGACGTCTCTATTCCAAACCTCTCGACGTCGAATTTTTGTGCCGCGATGCTTTTTTTCGGTGCAAAGTTCTCTGACGTTTTGATTGCTGTATAACTTCAGGTCCTATGCTTATAAACAGGAATTGTCTCCTACAGCGACCAAAGACGACAGAGAGCTGTACTCACTTAAAATGAACCAGTGAAATCTCACTGATTTCAAGTGAAATCTCACTGGTGGAAACAGCCAGAAGTGTGACACTGACAATCACTGAGAATTCACTGGTTCATTCAGTGGAGTTCCGGCACTGGTTTAATCAATGAGGTTCATTGATTTCTCAGTACCAGTAGTCATCTGGTCGTACGCCTTGTCTGTCAGCTGTTTGGGTATGATACTTATCATTAATAACTTTTGTGGTAAGAGTTGCAAAAATATTTGTTAAAAACCGCATTTTATTCTCGCAACAATAAATGAATGACGGGCTGCAATATAATGGGATATACATAATATGTTGCGCATAATTGTAGGAAGGCCCGTCGTTATGTCAAGGTGGCGCGTGGCTCAAAGTTAAAAAAACGTGGCCAGGGGCCTTCCTACTTTCAAGCGAAAGATATTATGTCCCCTGCTCATTGCAGACAGGCACCAAATATTTATAAAACAAACGCTAGTACACAATAAGATTCGTTTCCACTCGAGAAATGTCAAGACCTGACCGACGACGCACGCGTTTCAGAGGCCTGGAGTTGCAGGTCTAGCCCGCGTGGATCGCTATATCACTGGCTCAATCTATCATTTGGCGTAACTGGTAGAATCATTAGCGCTATTTTAGTTGAATCACTTATAGGTTCATCCAGTCAAAGTGGAAGAATCAATGGTTCACCAGTGATAATACAGAATACTGATTCAACCAGTGACAATTACACTGGTTCAGTTAATCTATCTGAGTGCAAGAAGAAATTTTTATTAGTATTCAGACTTCAAATACATAATCTCCGTCCGACCCTCTTTCGTACAGTAAAGCAAAAACATGAATTCAATTGATAAACAACTATTGATCGTATCCTGAATTGTGAGCGACTTTATCCGCCAATGGTGGGCCTGGATAAAATTCCGCTAAAGCCATAGATATTAGACAAATTTGATGTGTCCGAATTGAAAGGTTCCATTTTGGAAAAGCCAAACTAGAAGGTACTGAGTTGTGGTGACCATATAAAATGGTGTTACAGAGTTGAGAACGCTGATTTTGGAATACAATTTAAGTGGGATGTTGAAGCTTCGAGAGTACGCCACGCGAGTATGCAGCTTTTCCTTTGGTTCCTCCGAGATGGAAGCTTTTTATTTGAACACGTCGAAATCAGTAATTGAGTTGCAACTTTTATCAAAAATGTTTAAACGTTCAATTAGGGAGAAAATTACGGAAGAAGATGAATTTTTTTTCACCTAAATTTTTTACGACATTGACTGATCCTTCACAGTTCTGTGGGGGATGCCGTGCATCCACTTGTCAAGGAGCTGTTCGCGGAAGTCTATGTGTGCTTTCTAGATCCGGACCTTCATTAGTGACTACTCGAGATATATAATATTTCATGCATTTTGCTCACCTCTGATTTTTAAATCAATACCAAGCGTTTCAGAAGCCTCCTACGCTGATTTATACAGAAACGCTCCTTTGCCCACTTTTTCGTACTTTCTGATCATTTCAAGAAGATGGTCTCGTGTATTTGCGACTATACCCAGAAAGATCCTGTAGCGAAGACTTTTAAGATTCAGTATTCCGAGATAACAGTGACGGTATCAGATGTAAAGTCGCGGAACGGACAACTCAAAGTGCAAGCTTTCATTCATTTGCATGACCAATAGTGACTCGATGTAGAGGGATCTGAACTCGTCCTTCATTCATGGAACTACTCCGAATGAATAGAGTACTACCAAGATGGCAAGCATGTCGTTGCAGATACTTTGTTCCTTCTCGCTAGTTCAGAGAACCAAAACTGTCGAATGAGACGCTTGTATCTGCATCGGATGTCACGGCCTGAATGCAGCTCTTTCGCACGTCTAGATATGTATAAGTCTCTCCAGCGCCTAGATGTCATATAGCGCATCTGTCAATGACCTCAGAGTCTTCGGGTATATCAGTAAGTTATCCTCGCTTCGAATTAACCTTGGTTCATTTTTCAATCCAAACTCGATTCCAATCTCCCGATTGTACTACTCGACAACCCTAAGAGCTGTATTTATTTGCCCTGCATTTTCGGGATAGATCTTGAAATCATCCGTGTAAAATACATAAGTGACTTTATGCGTTTGACATTCTGGTTTACTTTAGAAGAACACTTGAGAATTGCAAAGAATGAGAAATAGTGGCAGTAGTGTGAAAGAAAGAGGATAGGGCTTATGGCGTCACCCTGAAGAGAGCTTTCCGAAAGGTCACGTTGTTAGTTGCCACACTATGTTTTCCGGATGAGATAGTAAATCTGGTTTTCCAAAGGGTCATCAATCTTTCTATGTACCTCACTATACTTGTATGAACCTTTCAGCTTTCCAACAGACAGATGATAAGTCTACGGAACGATAAATCAAAAGCTTTTCGGTAGTCAATCCAGGACATCGATAGGCAGCACTGGTAGGATGCTGCCTCTTTGCAGATACGTCTATCGATAGGCAGGTTCTCCTAACACCCTGTCATACCTTTCTTTAAGCTGCATTGTTCGTACATTGCTCGCGACACAGGTCCGGTTGTCCGAACAGTCCTACCACTTATGATAGCTGTGAAAATGTTATGGAGGTTGTATAGAAAATTATTGTCACGTTGAATATGTATCATTTCCAAAAGATTGCGTTTGTCTTCATTTGGTTCAAATTCAAGAATTGAAACATTATTAATGTCAAAATCGAAAGTATGTGAGTATTCATAAGCGTGTTTTGCTAAAGCTGTATTTTGCAGATTATTATCAATCGATCTTTCATGTTCTCTATTTCTTAGATATAATGGTCTACTAGTTTGGCCAATATAGTTTTTTTTACAATTTTTACAAGTATGTCTGTAAACACAGTTGCATTTTTTTCCTTTTTCTATTTTATCTTTAGTACTTCGAAATAATATTTTATTGAATTTTTGTTCAACTGAAAAAACTAATTGGATGTTACATTTTTGGAAAATTCTAAAAAGACATTCGTCATAACCTGCAATATATGGTAAAACTATTAATTTTTTCTTTTCTGAGTTTAATTTTAAATCGTTATTAGATTGTATATTTTGGTTAGTCTTTTTGATTTTCTCATAACGTTCAGCGATTTTGATTTTTAACAATTCCAGTGGATAGCCATTTTTTAAAAGAGTACTTTGTATTAAATCAAGGTTTTCCTTATGGTATTTTGCATCAGCTAATTTGACAGCTCTGTCTACTAATCCGTATATTACTCCGATTTTATGGTAAATAGGATGACATGAATCATAGTTCAAAAACCGACCTGACCAAATTGATTTGCGGAACCAATTTGTCACAATTTTGTTGTTTTCTATTGTAAGACTTAAATCAAGAAAGTTAATTCTTTCATCTTTTGCCAATTCTATGGTAAATTTTAATTTGTGATCTGCTTGGTTAAATCTTTGTAAAATGTTGTCAATTTTGTCTTTTGGAATGCATAAAAGAGTGTCGTCGATGTACCTAAAATAAAATATAATAGGATATTTAACTGATTTTAAGATTTTTTGTTCAATATTTTCCATAACTAAGTTTGCTAGAGCTGCTGATATGGGTGATCCCATTGGTAGGCCGTAAATTTGTTGATAATATTTATCATTGAATTGGCAATAAGATGATTCTAGACATATTTTTAAAGCTTTATCAAAACCTTTTTTATTAAGAAAAGTGTGTGGTTCAAGATCTTGCCATCTTTTCATAACTGTACTTCTAATTAAATTCCAAGAAATGTTAGTGTACATAGAAACAATATCGAGCGATACGACGGTATAATCATTTGGAATAAAAATTTTGTCAATTTTGTTTTTGAAATCCCAACTATCTTTTATGTGGTTATTATTATGTCCAACAATTTTTTGCAAAGATTTTGATAAAACTTTTGACAGATTATACAAAGGCGAACCTGGGAAAGATGTAATTGGTCTGAGCGGATAATTGTCTTTATGAAGTTTTGGTAGTCCATAAAAACGTGGAGCTGTACCATTAGTACAATTAAGATAGTTGTAAGTGTTATCATTTATTACATTATTGTTTTTGAAACTAGTTAAAAGTTCTCTTAATTTATTTTGAAATTTATTTGTAGGATCTGTTTTAAGTGTCTTGTACGTTGATTGGTCATTTAATAATTGTAAAGCTTTATTGATATAGTCAGTTTTATTCAATATGACACTTTTGTTGCTTTTATCAGCTGAGGTTATTATGATATCATTATTATTTTTTATAAATTCTTTTGTTTTGTTAAATTTTTGACGTAAATTATAATTATTAACAGTAAAATTGTTAATATTATATATCCAATTTTGAGTCCAGTAAACTATATCACTTCTTACTAAATTTCTTAAATCTGGTGTTATGTTTTTCATATTATATTCAACATTAGTTATTAATTTTGCAATAGCAAAATTTTTTTTAAAGTATGGTAAAGCGAAATTTCCGCCCAGACTAATTATTTCTTTTACATCATTTGGTATCTCTTTATTAGATAAGTTAACAATCCAATTTTCAGAGTCTGTAGTTATTTTTGTATTTTGCTGACATCTTAAATTTTCAATTTTATTTAGTGACATGGAAATTAATTTCTTAACAAAATTGTTGATATTTATTGTATTGTTTGCTAAAAGCTTATTAAAGAAATCATCTGAGAAATTTCTTATAATTTGATTTTTGAAATAATATAAATCTTTAGCGATGTCATTAATTTCTAAAGAAATATCAGTGATTTCATTATTTATTATTATTTTACCAAGAGAGTTAATAGATTTTTCAATTTTTAAGCAGACTTTTTTGGAAAAACAACGGATATTAGGTTTAATGTTACAAATAATATGGTTCGGTAAAATGCCCTCATGCTTACATCTGTATAAAAATCTACGTTGGTTTTTTCTTTTTTCCATATAAAAAGTGAGGTGTTTCCACTTTTTTATAATCCAGACTGCATAATCCCCATGTTCTTCTTTTATTCGCTTATAAAATCCTTCGTTGTTCATGTTTGATGTTCAAATTTTAAGGCCAGTATATACTATATACTAAATACTATATACTATATACTAAAGATAAAATAGAAAAAGGAAAAAAATGCAACTGTGTTTACAGACATACTTGTAAAAATTGTAAAAAAAACTATATTGGCCAAACTAGTAGACCATTATATCTAAGAAATAGAGAACATGAAAGATCGATTGATAATAATCTGCAAAATGCAGCTTTAGCAAAACACGCTTATGAATACTCACATACTTTCGATTTTGACATTAATAATGTTTCAATTCTTGAATTTGAACCAAATGAAGACAAACGAAATCTTTTGGAAATGATACATATTCAACGTGACAATAATACAGTTAATTTTAGAACAGACATCCAAGGTCTTAGCAATATTTATAATTCACTTATATCCAATATTCACATTCCAAAATAAAAATAGGGACATAACTTAATTTAAATTTCACGCGGTCTTTCTTTAGTCACATATATCTATTAGTAAAATTATAGCTATCAAGTAGTTTTTTGTTTCAACCAAAATTCATTAACCATAATTTAATACAAAATATAATTCAATAATTGCATTATCTCAAGGAATCTTTTTTATAAATTTACAAAAAACAAAATCTTAAATTAATAAACTAACTCGTTCATAAATAATTTATGTTTTAAATGAGAATTTTTAAAGTTATACCGTAAATGATACGTTATCAATTTTTGCAATTTTTACTATAAATTTTTAATAATAATGATACATATTTAACATAACAATAATACAGTTAATTTTAAAACAAACATCCAAGGTCTTAACAATTTACAACATAAACTTATTTCCAATATTCACGTTTTAAAATAAAAATAAAGACGCAACTTAATTTGAATTCTACGCGCCTTTTTTTAGTCACATATATATAACCATGCATAACCTAACCTCTAAATCAACTATTAGTATCGTTATAACTGTCATGACTTTTTGAATGGACTGAAGCGCGTCAACCGCAATTTTTTGCAAAATGTAGTTTTTTAATTATATAGTCTCAAGGAACTTTTCCTGTAAGTTTATAAAACTGTTACTTAATTACTTAAAACAACATTTTAGATCAATAATCTAACTCGTTCATAAACAATTTATGTTTTCAGATGGGATTTTTAAGGTTATACCGTAAATGATACGTTTTTTAAAATTTTCACATTTTTAAACAATTTTAACAATTTTACAAGAGAGCTAAATTATTTTTTAAAAAAATGTTAAGGATACTGAAATACTCAACATAATCTTCAGCGGTTTTTCTTTTCTTACTCTAATTAGGTAAACAACGACAATATATATATATATATGTATATACATATAGATTGAATAATCTCCATTTTTATATTTTTTTGACACATGTATTTCTCCTTCTAGACCATGCCTTGAAAAGGACCTGAATTCAGGTTGAAACGTGTCGGCAAAAATTTTTCTGTAATAAAGAAAATTTTTTAACACCAAAAAAAGCGGAATAGGCCTTAATGAAAATTATTTATCATATACCGCTACAAGAATACATTCATACAAATTTTTGTGTTCGCGAATTTGCTATCAATCATGACTTTTGAGTTTATTATGTATATTTTAGTAATAATATGTAAAATTATCATATTTTTGCACCTGGCTAAAGAAGAAACACATTTTTTCACCACGAAAACTAATACGTACCCGACCTTTTGTTCTGTGAAAACATAATCCTATACAGTTAATTATTTTCTTCTGAAGCTTTTAATCTTAGTGACTAACGATTCCTTCGGAACAAATATTTTACAAATTCTTGGACCATATTCCGATCAATCACAAATCAACAATCGAAAATACAATACAAATTTTGTACTGGTTTTCGGACTGTAAATTTTCATTATTTTTTGTAGGAAACCGTAATTTTTGAGTAAAACTTTGTAAAAATTATTCACCTTGTTTCAGTAAATATATGCTTGAATGACACTTGGTAATAAGATTTTGTTTATCATTAATTGATGGGAGATTTTAGTACTTTTTCCGTAGAATACAAACCTGAAGGCTAAAATGTTCTATCTTTTCGCGTTTTCCAGAAAAGAAAGGTTTAAGAAGTCTCATATGATATTAACCCTTAAATCTTGAATACTTCCGAAAATAATGATGAAGGTCTGTTTCAAAATCAGCCAAATTGCAATAGTTTAGCTCTATTGATGAAAAAGGCTTAGCTCATTCTTCCACATTTTTGAATGAGTGCCTTAAAATACAGTTATTTGTAGATGGCAGAGATAGAAAGATGACAGATAACTGAACATTTTTCTCAAGGACTGGAGAAATTTTTCGACTTTTTCTAGGAATAGGGAAAATAATTGTTATGGACAATATATGAAAAATGTAAAAACAGAAGGTTGGCATTGCATATCCGTGTGAGCGTACGTATCATACAACTTTTTCTTTACCCAATTTTTTTATACATACAGTATAAATATAAGTTATACGCCATGTAATTTTTATTTAAACTACATCATTGTGATGCACATAAACTTTATGTAATCTTCCAGGGAGAATCCAATGGTGGTATTAGTTTTTCTGAACCTCACATTCGTATACCAGATGTGCAAACATCATTAATTCGAATTTTAAGAACAATTTTGTCCCCTCCTGAAAAGTTTTTTCTTAACACTTGCATGTTTATGCGGTTATTAATGAGTATAATAAGGAAGATAAACTTACTTTTTTTTAAATCAGTTAAATTTTTTCTGAAAAATAATGTTATAAAATTTAAGTTAAGTGTCGTTTGGTTAAATCTATAACTATTTATAAATCATTATTTCCTCGTTCCAATAAGTTGACTGTTATTTCATCAAATTTTTGTGATGGAGAAATCATGAAAGACCTTCCTATAAAATTGTTATAAATATATATTTTCCGTTGGCTCTACAAAATTGCGATACGGCTGAGAGATTTTCTCATTCGGAATCTTCACAGTATAGGTGGTAAACAAATAGTCAAATTTAATAATTCTAAAGATTTTATGAATAATGTATCAAGTGGAAACGAGAATTTCTCTTATCTAAGGTCAAAGCTATTTCTCCCTCCACAATTTAAAAATGTGAAAGAATAGATAATTCTCTATTATCCGGCAGTGAAATTTTCCTCTTTTACTGAGTTCCAACTGATTCAATAAGGCATTGAATAAATACTTCCAACCTCCGCCTTCAGTTCGAAATTGTTATCTCCGTCCAGACAAAAGAAATGAAGATCGTTATTTTGCTCTTTACCTGCATAGTTTCTCTTGAATTTTCAAGTAAGTGTGTAAAATATAATCTAATGATATTATCAACAAGTAAAAAACACCGTCGTTAGAGAGGTGTGCAAAAAGCCCGAAATTTCGAGTCGAGTTGATTCGAACAGTTCCTCGCTAATCTTTTTACAACTCGAAACTTTGGGAAGCTGGAAACAAACACGACTCCACTTGACTCAAACCAACTGACCGCACTTTTGCCCATTTCTTGTGGACGTGAAACTTTTCGAAACAGACCTTTGAATTTCAATTACGTTGGATGCACATGTGCGAATAATAATTAACGTTTCTGTCAAGTGTCGGTCCTTCATATTGCAAAATTCCATTGCAAATGCTAATGAATAATTTTTTAAATACCTTGAAAAGCATTTGTGACAGCATGAGGAGATTTGAAGAAATGGACCCAAAGTTCTTCTTGAAAAGTGATAAGTGCACGAAATCATTTGGAACGAAATGCAATTTCTTTCTTATTTTTGTTTCGTAGTTAGTTCTGCAGTTATGGAAGATGGCATTTCATCACATAAATTCAAAATTCCAAAAAAAGAACAATTTATAATACAAAAAGTGCAAGATTATATATTCATAACTTTGATCTAACCTAACTTTTCTCTTTTCTAAGAAAACATTTTGGTACAGCAAACGTACCTGCTAGCACATGAGCAGTGATAAACGCTAGGATGAATCTGGTCCTTTCGTTTGGCACAGCTGGTGTGCCGTTATGGGACAGCAGACATGCTACTATCGCGCAAGCGCTATACCAACTACGCAGCTCAACTGCTGCTGGCGCGTCTTCTGCGTCAAAATCGGTATGATAGTTGTTCCAACCCATACGTACAACTGCTGTACTATAGGTAGCGCGTCTGTTGTGCTCAAAGTGTTTCAGTGTACGTATTGGTGCACATTTTTACCATGAATCTTCCAAAGAGACAGACTATTTTAAAGCCGCGATAAGTATCATAGCTTTTCGATTCCTTCAGATCAAGCTAAAATATTTGCAGGAATTTAAATTTTTTGTTTGAAAAATAAACGCATTGAAATCTGAAGCATCTAGTAGAAGGGGAATTTCTACAATCATTGCCTATAGCAAATGACTTAGAACATACGACCATTTAATACTTTGCTAACAAACGTTCCTAAATCTTAAAAAAGACATTGAGAGAAAGAAATGGCATTCAACGGAATTAACTAATAATTTTGCAAATACCCCCTACTTATCGACTTATTAATAGCTCTTTTTATAGTGTTTGTAAAATAATTTCATGAATCTCCTTTGTTTCTCGCAAAATTAGGTGCAATGGAAATAAATCAAACAAGAGAAAATTTGCCAGCTCTACCAGCCCTACCAGCTTCAAAATTTGTTGTCCCTGAATATAGCCATGTTTATATACACATGCCAGATGATAGAGTTTTTTATGGATTTCTCAAAATTCTTCCTAGACGTTCAACTCCTTTCTGGGTTACACATCCTCGTCGAGTATACCGTTCAACATATCGTGTTTATGTAAGAATGCCTACTGGCAGAGGTTTAATTGCAAGCATCCTACCACTGATTCATAATATTAATATAAATGATGATCTTTATGAAAAAAACCGCTGTATTATTTCAACAGGAAGCAACAATTTTATATCTACATTTCTTCATCCCTACAATCTTCAGACAATGCCGATTTCTAGTAGACCGCGTGTTTTTGTAAGAATGCCAGATGATAATAGCACTTATGTGGGAGTGCTAGACTATGACAATAGACGTCGTCCTAGCTGGCTTCAATAAGAAAAATATATAAATAAAATAGAAAAAAGTGGATATTAAGAGTTAGATCGCCTAGATTGTATTTCTTGACTGTACTTGTGAGTTTTATGCATGTGATATGTTAATTTTTAACTAATTCTCCCGCAACGCGCTCGATCTTTGTACTTCTCCACGTTTGTGCATAGACCTTTTAAAATTCAACGTAAAACCATAATTGACATATGTTACTTGATTATTGTGAATTCTCTTTTGACAAAGTTCTCTCGGCTTTAACCAATCCATTCAGAACTCGGTCCATGCCTTCTGTTTTGAGTGAATATTCTTGCCGTTAAATATTTTACTGTATATTTTGTCGTTTCTCAATAAATCTGAATTTCTTACTTTTAATGTCAATTTTTCGGATTGAAACGAATTGCACGTGTCTGTTTAAAAAATGGCCAGAACCAAATGTGTAGATTTATTTTAGGCAAACAATTGTTTTGAAGTTTTTTTAGGTAACAATGTCCTAAAAAGAAAAACTTTACAGGAAAAATAATTATTTATAAGTTTTCTAGCACTTTTAAGTAATCCCAGTAGCAAAAAGTCCGAATGCGATCCCATCGGAATCCCCGAGCAAGTTTCGCTTAAGTAATAGGTATGAGACAAATTCGACCTGTCCAAATGAAAGTGTTCCATCTAAGTGAAACCAAATACACCCGACATTCAATTGTGCCTAGCTGAAAATTCCTGTACAGAAATCTTGGAGAACATGATCATGCAATGATACCTGGACTGACAAAGGAAACTTTGAATGATCGAGTATAGGTTCCTGTACAGGTTTCTTTGCAAAGTAAATTGAGGCGCCGGATCCTGTACAGAAACACGTATGGGGTCCTTTTGAGGAAGCCGCCGCAAAAACACATGCCGCTTACAGCTATAAAGTTGCTTTCTTTTTATTCCCTCGAAGATCGAACTTACTATCGACAGAGCCAAGACACTAGCGAACCCTCGCAGATTAGTTCCTATGCAGGTTCATTTGAAGGATCCTGAACTAATTCCTGCAGGTTTCCTTTGCAGGATCATGTACAGTTTTCTTCGCCAAATTCCTATACAGAAAACGCCAAGATCACCTGTACAGGTTCGTGTGTGCTCTGTGTGCAGCAACATGACCAGGATCCTCTGAGGTTCCTGCACAGAAATTTTTAGGTGGGATAGGAATTTAGATCCAGGCGTTCCAATAATTACACCGCAGCGGTGGTTTCGGATAAGAGGAGCCGTGGCATAGCGATGAAGCGCAGTACCCCAACGGCCTAGCTGTAACTGCGTCACGTTGCGCAACATTGCGACACCGTCCTGATGTTTACGTTTTGGTGAATTTCAATTCAAGTCAAGGTTAAAAAAAAACCCGTGCCATAATTTAAAGTTGGATGTAAAAAGTTTCAAAGTCGTGGAGATCAAATGAAAATGTGCTACAGAGTGAAGGGTGCTGATATGCCCAATTTTCAATTTATATGAACTGCTGAAGCTTCGTGAGTTCGCTACCCAGGAAAAAAGAAACCATTGAACTGGAGCGCCTTGAAATGTGAATCTCAAAATTCCAGATTGAGAAAGTTACGTTTCAATTGTTTTTTTGACTCTTTGAATTCGTCAGCTATTAAATTTGCAAAGCCATATTCGGAAATGTACTCGTTCTATCGTTTTAAGACGTTCTGAATAAGAGAACATAACCTCAAAAAACTAACTTAGGTTCAATTGGTGATTTACGATTCACAGAAGAAACGCATGAAGCATTTCAAGTTCTCAATGAAATGGAGTTTGAAGGATGTCAAAGTGAATGGTAAAGTGCAGATTCACTTCAACAGAAACGAATCTGCATCATACAATTGATGATTGATGAAGTCCGATGAATTGTATAATGCAGATTGCGCTCTTCATTATTGAATTGTAGTGAATCGGAATTGGGTGCGAGTAAATTTCAATAGTAAAGTGCAGATTGGTTAGGAACTTAAATGAATTGGATTTTAAAGATTCAACAATGTCCATCATAAGAAACCTATGGACATTATTCGATCAGCGTGGCTATGTAGTAAATTTACGTTAATGAATAAATTTAAATTTAACACTTTTTTTGGTAAAATTGCAGTATCTAGCATAATTTCACGCATGGGTAGTATTGTTACGTCTTGGCATTCTGAGAAATTACAAACAGGACATAAATCGACAATCCATCGACAAACTGACAGAAAGAGATGGCGCGTTGGAGTTTATCATAAAATTACGTCTCAGAGCCTCTAATATTGCTCTAATAGTGATGAGTTCCTGTGAATAAAAAAAATGTCTTTTTCATTCAAAACGATACCTAAGAAATGTGATATGCGCTTTATTCATCCTGCTAGAGTGTTTACAAATTTATAACCTCACGAACATAACCTCAAAATTTAAATGTGGTCCTGGAAATTTACGTCCTGCATTTCAGATTTCTGCCATTCAGAGGTTCACAAACGAACCTTTTGTCTTCAAATTCTAATAGAATAATTTTATGAGATATTTTTAAAAGGTATTATTACGATTAGCCGTCGTTTTTCAATCGATAACGAAATATTTTTGGTGAATCGTGAAATAACCACTTCTCCGATTCATTGGCACTTCTATACTATCGTCAGCAATCTGCCATCCCAGTTTAAGATACACATTTCATACGACCTGAAATACGATTAAAAACGTGGTCAATCATTTATTTTTTCCTGGGTACGCATGTTAGTACCTTTTTATCTTATCTCCGCAAGGTAACAGCTATTCATTCGGTTCCTCTGAGATGGAATCTTTTTATTCTGACACGTCAAAATCAGTACCAAATTTTCTTTGAAATTTTTCAAATTCCAATTGGGCACAAAAGTAATAGAAAAGTTCCATTCTTTTTTTTCGAAATTTGTAGAAAGTTTTGTTGGACGAAAGTAACGAAAGATTCCAAATCAATTTTATTTTGAGCAGAACTTTTTTAGGACGAAAGTGCCAAAAAAGTTTAGCTCCTTTTTGTCTACATTTTCGCAAGGTCTGAATAACTGCTGGCACATAAATACTAGAAAATTTCATTTTCATTCAAAATTCTTAGAAGTGATGATGGGATTATTGTCCCAAAAAAGAACTTATGAAGTGGGAATAAATTACTAAATTATGTTTCGTCTTACCAATAAGACTTTTTTAGGATAAAAGTACCTAAAACGTCCCACATATTTTTTTAAAAATGTTTGCAAGCCCCAAATAATAAGATAATTTCTATTTTATTTGAAACAAAATTTTTCAAGTGCCAGTGATATTTATATAACAAAAATTAATGCTAAAATACGATGAAAGTATTCAAAAATTCAAAATATGCCCCAATCTAACAGTACTTTCTTCAGAAAAAAATTAAAAATATAAATAAATTGGAACTTCTATAGTGCTTTTCGTAATTTTTTCTTGAAGAAGCTCTAGTGAAATGGTACATATTTTGAAAATGACAAATAAAAAATAACGAATTAAGTCGATCTTTTTCAATACTTTTGTCCCAGAAAAGTTAGATTAGGACATGTAAAAACGTTGAAAAAAATAAAATGGATTTCATTTAATAAATTTTTGTTTTTGAATTGGTTCTCAATGGTACCTTTTTTCAATAGGGACATATCGGTACTAAAACGTATGACAAGGTTAAATAATCTGCTTATTGCCACTTGGCACATAGCTAGTTTCATCAATAACCTCAATTATAAGTATGCAAAACGTATGATGATAAATCTTTCTAATTTTTGATAAACTAATATAAGTCGCTTTCCTAACCAAATTTCCAAAACTAAATATCCTATACTGATACACTGTTTATTAGTTCCAGCGATAAAATCTGCACCACACAAGATTTCACATAAAGTTTGACATTTATGAAAAAGAAAACATTCGCTTATCTTAAAATTTGTTATTCGAGAAAAGAAATAATTAATGATGAAAAATATAGTTGCGGATGAACCACTTTCCTCTGGCTGCGCCGTTTAGCCCCATTTTACGATATATAGCATTTCCGAATAAAAACTTGATGATCCGAGAATGAATCTTACTCAGTTTTATTTCAATCTAGTTTCCGTTCTATATTTTGTATGATTTGGATTCATTCATGTTGCTTTTTTCCTAAATATACGATAATAATAAATTATCGTAAATAAAGAATAAAAAAAGATTTTCCATTTAAAAATTCCTTCTTATATTACACTGGTGAACAAAATATAAACTCTGTATTTTTGAAATAGAATGCGTTTGAAGTATTTTGTCGTGCTAAGTACAAATCTGGCATCCAAATTTTGCCTACGCAGTAAACTTTTGGAAATAAAAATGATCAGAATGAAATAAAATTAAAAAGACTTACTTTTGAATAATAAAGATAGAAAATTGCAGTTTTTTCAAAAATTTTCCACTTTCTGTCCAACTTCCAATTATAGTGAGATGAATAATTAATTCAATTTGAAAAAATTAATTATATGAACAATCTATCTATGATGTTAATAATATTCAATTTGAATAATACTAGAAAGTTTCGTTTTTTTTCTGTCAACTATTGATCTACTTTTCACTTGGAGTGAGCTAATAATTAATTCAATCTCGCAAGAATAATTTTCTAAACAAATCGTTATTCTTTCTGACTATCTTCTTCTTTATTATTGACAGATAGTTGCGGTTTCTTCTGAAATTTCAAACTTTTCACGCACTTTTTACTTAGTAAAGTAATAAATAATGCAAGGTGAGAAACATAGTTGTTCAAACAGTTTATCAATGTTTATAACTATCTTATTATAGATAAGTGCTATAACTTTGCGTTTTTTTCTGTACTCTTAAATTTGTTGTCCACTCTTTACATATTGACATAATGATCATTGCAAGTTAACAAATGTGCTCATTTAAAGAATCGCTTATTGTCCATGCCTATCTCTTCATAGATTAATTCTAAGAAGTTTTTTTTTAATCTCTAGTTTTTATTTGATTTTTTAGTCATGCACAAATAATAAATAAACTTCAAGAAGAATTATTTTTTAAATAGTATTGTATCGTTTTGAGTGAATTATTCTTGCTTTTTTCCCAATGTTGAAGAAAAAATTAATTTGAACAAAAAAGCCATCTTACACAAGGAACAAAAACAAAGGATGTAATTATTAGGAGTAGATTGGAGGACTAGCTCTGTTAATGATTTGTAAAAGTTTTGCTTTGAATTAGAATAAGAAGTTTATTGCAAAGCGTGAAAGAAAAATTTGGTATTTGCACATATTTTAATGAGAGCCCCCCCCCCCTCCAGCCCTCATTCCCTGGAGATTTCCTGGAGAATCCCTGGGATCTATGTAGAAAATTTGAATTCTATTTCAAGTATCTGTTTTATTTCAGAGAAATATATTCACAAAAAAGAAAGAGGTTGTTTAAAATATGATTCTCTCTAATGTTTATTCATTATTTGTTTCTCACAATAAGAGATTTCTACTAATAATAGATATACTGAACAACTATTGTTCTTTAACTTGAAATTATTATGAATATACTGAGCGAAGAGTGGAAAAAAAGTTAATAATTTCAGAAAAAGCCGCAACTACCTAGCATCAATATAGGAAATTAGGTTTGATAGGTTTTATTAATTATTACCTCAATTTAAGTATTAAGTGGACAAAAAGTCGAAAATTTTAGAAAAAACCCAGAACTATCCAGCAATAGTGTAGAAGAAGATAGTTATAAATAGTGATACATTACTTGAACCATAATGTCTGTTAACTTGCATTAATTGTTACGTCATTAAATGAAGAGTGGACAAAAAGTTGAAAATTTTAGAAAAAAAACCGCAACTATCTAGCATTACTGAAGCAAAGATAGTTATAAACAATTATTATTTGTTTGAACAAATGAACTTGCTAAAAAGGATTAAATATTAACTCACTCTAAGTTAAAAGTGAACGAAAAGTCAAAAATTTCAGAAGAATCCGCAACTTCTCGAATTATTCAATGAGAATATGGTTAACAATAATAATAAATTTTTTTTAACAATGAGGTTTGTTAAAATTATTTAACTATTATCTCACTGTAATTGAAAATTAGGCAGAAAGTGAAAATTTTTGAAAAATCAGCGACTATCCATCTCTATTCGAAAAGAAAATTGCTAAAAACGATAATAAATTGACTAAACAATTTATGAGAACATCTCATCAGCAGTATAAAGTAGTATTTCATGAATGAGGAACAACTTGCTTCAAAAGAACGTAAAAAAAATGATAATTAGCGCCAAAAACTTGCCAAACCCATTTTTCATTTATGGGGTTACATTGGAACATTATAAAATATATCTATGGGGGTGATATTCAAAAACTAATATTTTATTTAAATTATATGAATAATTGGGAACAGAAGTGTTGAGTTCTAACACGATTTAGCCAATATTGGCGATTTTGAATAACTTTTTTTTTAAACAAAAAAATGGATTTATTTTTGTGTGGGTTCGAACAAATATCCGGGCAAAATGCATGCAAATTCGAGAAAAAAAGTTTTCCAATGCATTTTTGGACAACCCAAGGTCACACAGACCGCATCATGGTTCTGATACGTGGCTTCTTCTCCACCTGGCCTTCTTGGAGACTGCCGTTATAAGTAGCTTTAGTTTTAATTGTGCTTCCGCCAAGGTAAGTGGGCAATGCGTCGTCCTGCGTGTAATTGAGCAATAATGATTGAAAGCTTATTGGCGGTCCGTGAGACCACACGGCTACGGTAGCTTCACAATTTTATATTTCTGTTCCAATTTATTTCAAGGCATTTTGAACACAGGATGTCTCTCATAAACAAACTTGAGCTTGATGCGGGTACACCACACTAAGGAATGTGCCCACCTTAGAAAAATTTCACGACACAAATATACCTGATTTGATCAAAAAGTGACTAATTAGTATGGACGTATGGACATGCTGCTTCTTATATATGAGCCGCTGGATTCTATAAGGGCATATAAAATTCACATGGTCGTTCCGGTTGGCCCCTGTTGTCTTTAAAATCGATTTTAAAAATTAAATTTTCGAAAGACATATCTTCGTAGGAAATTTCATGGCGCATCTTTTATCTTCTTACAAAAAAGTTGTATCTCTTACTGATTCTGAAAGAAAGTGAAAAAACTGGATTTTGTGAAAAACAAAATTTAATAAATATTTTGACTTCAACTCGCTCTAAAAGACAAAATTCTGAATATTTTTCCATGAAAATTGGAGGAGCTATGCTTTAAACTGTTTTAACGATGATATGCTCATTTAAACATTTCTAATTTGGTATTTAAAAAAACTGTTATTTTTTTTGACAAGCAGTATCAAAATAATGTTACGCAACTTTCAAACGCTTCGTTTATCGAGGGGATTTTGAGTAAGCCCAACCTTCCAGCGGAAGGAATGTTCATTAGGGTATAATGAAGTTTTCTGAAAAGTATTACTTCAATAGAATGAATCGTTAAAAAAATACGAGCATTCAAACAGCGCGTCAAAGAGAGATCGAGCGCGTGAGAGGTGAGAATACTTCGGCGCCTCGACCACACCGCGCCGTCCTGTTGTAGCCGGTAGGACATAATGTTTTCTAACTCGTCGTCTAAACTTTTTTTCCTAATATTGTTTTGGACAGTTCTTAGTATTTTTTCTCCTATCTTTAAAACTTTACAGAGAAATGTTTTACAAACAGATATATCGCCCTGATCGTTTGAACAATAAAAATATTTCCATATTGCCAGCCTATGTTTTCGAACATTATCAGATTTTAGCGTAGAAGGATCTGCAAATTTAATAAAAGTGGCTAACAAAATGTTCTGCTTATGATAATTTTCCAATTCCCAAAAATTAGAATGAAGCCTCTCTTGTTCTAGGATTCCAATTTTCTCAAAACATTTTTCACGTTTACAGCAAAATTCAACAGGTTCGAATGGCTGGGATTCTACAATTTTTTGATTTTGTGATGCATATGTTTCACCATGTAACAATATTGTGAGGAAAAATTTGCGAGGATGTGTACAAGTTAGTTTTCGCGTTCGACCCATAGGTTCCAATACACAGAGAAACCTGTAAAATCAATTTTTCCTAAACCGCGTTGCAATTTGAGGACAAACGTGTCATATTGAGAACTTTCACTATTGAAAATACTAAATTTAGAAAGAAATATGAAACTTTAAGATGTATGGCAGTAAATTATGATATATTTTTTGTAAAATTTAGAATTTTCTCTAGTAAAAATTTTCATTATGACACGTTTATTCTCAAATTGCAACACAGTCTGGGAAAAATTGATATAATTTAAACAAAAATTGATTTAAAAAGTTTCTCCGTGTAATAATGGAAAATATTAACAAATTACGGTTTCGCGCTTCTTAAATTTTGCAATAATAAATACCTTCTTTCTCTTTGCTTTACAAACATTCTTAGTCCAATCTGCTTCATTTCTAGATTTTTTTCTACCTCGAGAATGTTCTGATGAACACGATTATGGTGGTGACGCATTGTTGACACTATCTGTGCGCTCTTCTGTTTTCCTGCGGAAGTAAACTAAAGAAATTCGCACGCGGAAAATTCGCAGAAAAAACAAAAGCGAGTAGAATCGGCAGAAACTCGGTGTAGTAGAATCGGCGTGCTCTCAAGCGCTCTAGAAAGAATAATCAAATGCTTATGATTTTCTAACGGTGAGATGAATTGACGTCAAAAATTCCAAAAAAGTGTATTATATCCTGATAAACATTTCTTCCGCTGAAAGTTTCGTTCACCTGAAATTACCCAGATGAACAAAGTGATCAAAAATTCTTTCTCCTAACAGATACGACAGGACGGCGCGGTGTGGTCGAGGCGCCGAAGTATTCTCACCTCTCACGCGCTCAATCTCTCTTTGACGCGCTATTTGAATGCTCGTATTTTTTCAACGATTCATTTTATTGAATTAATAATTTTTAGAAAATTTCATTATACCCTAATGAACATTTCTTCCGCTGGAAGGTTGGGCTTACTCAAAATTCCCTCGATAAACGAAGCGTTTGAAAGTTGCGTAACATTATTTTGATACTGCTTGTCAAAAAAAAAATAACAGTTTTTTTTATAATAAATTAGAAAAGCTAAAATGAGCATATCATCTTCCAAACAGTTTGGAGCATAACTCCTCCCCAGGTGCGAAATTCGGTCGGCTGCCAGAGATGGACCATCGGCCCGAAGTTGGCCCTGCTTTGGTAACCGATCTACGGTAATTAGAGTTGGGCCGACTAAGGTGTTTTCAAGCTGCCATGGTCCCACCGACGTTGGCGACCGACGTCGGCGGTGGGCGAAAAGCCGTCTGTCGGCCCATTTCTGGCTCAACGTTGGGCCGACGATCGGATAAACTATGGCAGATTGGTCGGTACGACCGAAAGAATGCGGTCGGTCCAACTCTGGATACAGCAGTCGGTTAGCCACAAGTCACCATGATGCACCCGTCGGTCGGTCAAACCTTGGCCCAAATATGGGCCGACCGTCGGATAAACGCTGATTCATTGTTAAAAAACAACGTGAAAGTACGGTCGGCCCGACTCTGGACAAGAGATGGCCCGACCGTAGGCATAACATTGGCTTGTACAAGTCACCATGTTGCACCCGGCGGTCGGTCAAACCGTGGCCCAAATATGGGCCGACCGTCGGATAAACGCTGGTTCATTGTTAAAAAAAATCCGTTAAAGTACGTTCAGTCCGACTCTGGACAATAGATGGCCCGACCGTCGACATAAAATTGGTTTGAATTATTTATTAAAATATTATATAATTCATATTCATATTATATATGTTGCATAATAATACAAAAATTAATGAGAAAAAACATTTAACAAATTGTTTTTTAACTACTTTTAGCTGTAGCTTATGAGGATGGTTTTTTCATTCACTTTCAATTCTTCAGGTATAGAGTAATGGGCAAGACTCCCGACTGCTAGGCGATAGATTCAGGTATAGGTGTAGGTTCGAAACCCCGTAGGGTAAGAAATTTTATTTGTAATATAATTTAAAAAAAAATGTAATATATGTATTCAATCTAAGCAGGACCATTAACATTTATAGTCAAAATACTCGCAATCAATTACTATTTATTTTTTGAATACCTATTTTGTGTATTTCCACCTGTGCAGTACGAACCTTCAAAATCAAAGTCGGCCCCACATTGTTGTCCAGGGTTGGGCCGACATCATCTTAAAAGATGGCCCATATATGGGACCAAATATCGGGCCGACTTTGAGAATCCAAAGGCGGTTGACCGTTATCATTTAGCTGGTTGGCCCGACCAGTGGCGCACAAAGTTGGACCGACCGTCCGACGGTTGGCCCGACCGTGGGCCAACAGTCAATTCGCACCTGGGTCTAATTATCATGTAAAAATATTCAGAACTTTGTCTTTTTCAGCGAGTTGAAGTCAAAATAATTATTAAATTTTGTTTTTCACAAGATCCAGTTTTTTCACTTTCTTTCAGAAACAGTAAAAGATACAACTTTTTTGTAAGAGGATAAAAGATGCGCCATGAAATTTCCTACAAAGATATATGTTTAGAAAATTTAATTTTCGAAATCGCTTTTAAAGACAACAGGGGCCAACCGGAACGAACATGTGAATTTGATATGCCCTTATAGAATCCAGCGGCTCTATATGGGTCTCTTCTTCTGGTATGAAGAATTATTTATTAATAATACATTCTGATAAAATTTATTAGTTTTTTACTTATTCCCGTGTCCCTTCACATACTTGTAAGTGAAAGAATAAAAACTTCTCAACTCATTTTATTAAATATAAATATATACAGTGGCCAGTTAAGCCTCAGGTCTATTTTATTGCAAAAATGAAAACACGTCCATACTTAAAGATTAATACCAAGACTTAATTTTGTTACTTTGGCATTGACTGCAAAAGCTTATCTGAAATATAATTTTAATTTGTATGATACATAATTGCCAACGGCAATACCACGCTGAAAACACCAGTTCCCGTAAGATCACTGAAGTTAAGCAGCGTTGGGCGCGGTTAGTACTTGGATGGGTGACCGTTCGGGGAATACTGCGTGGTGTTGGCCCGTCTTGGGTGTGGTGGACCCACACTGGTAGTATTTATCCACCTAGAAACACTACCCGAATCGGGTAGTGAGGCAATGAACTTTCGAGTTCGAAATGCTAATTAATTTTTTTTTTTTTTTATGATACATAATTGCAATTTTTTGCAAAAATATGTTTATGTGTACTGCGTGTGTTCCATTTTGCAATTTAGATTGTTTTATACAGAGTTCACATGATATTATTATCAAATTATTATTCTTAATGCAAAAATCACAGCGAACGAACTTGAATCCTTAGAGATTTTGAAAAAGGTCTATGTTGATGCTAAAATTCTGTTATTTAAGATGTGAATAGCAAATTTTATGGAAACTAGTTAGATGACATCTTTGCTGATTTTTCGAAAGATATCGTTTATAATTGAACCAAGTATTAAAAGTGTAAATATTTTTTTATTGGCATTAGGGTCGATAATTTTGATTTGTTTTATGTTCTACAATTAACTTTGAAAAATATATCTATTTTTAAGTGAATTGAAGTCAGATTTTTTATTTTCCTTCCCGGACAGACTCACTGGACTCGTCAGAACTGCTATGTGAATCAGTCCTACCTTATACATTTCAATTGATCTAAATTCATTATAATGTATTTTTTTTTTACAAAAAAAAAAAAATGTTTGTTTATAAGTTTGTAAATTTGATGGATTTTGCAGTCAATAATATAGTGCTTTTCAACCTCGAAAAAGGGTTGAAACTTAATATAATTGATATAAATTTTGATATGATTTTTCAAAAAACACAACAAAAAATTTTTTTAACTGTTATTCGGGCCACGGATAGGCGCCAGAGCGTGAATTGAGAGATAATCGATCACCAAGTTAAAAAGAAATTATTACTATTTTTGTGTGATGATTAGTGAACCAAAAAACGAAATTTTAAACGTATCTTCAGTAAGTTTCTTCCTTCTCCTTCTCTTCCATATATTATTATTCTAGTTACAACTGCGCGAATTGAGGCTTAATTTGGACGTTGCTAAGTTATCACATGAATTAACAACACTGACACAAATTGAACAAACATTTTCATTCTAATAATTTTCTTAAAAACAGAATTTCAAAGAAAGGTCATGGCTGTAAACTCGACAACGTCGTACTTAAAAAATATGCACCTGACGGTCAAATCTCGACAAATTTCCGTAACTTTTCTTTCCTCTATTTGGAAAGCCGGTCGATAGATTCCGGAAAAATAATTTTTAAATGTATATATTTGTGCTTGTTTTGTTATAGCCTTCGATAGGACCTTCACTCAACATTTTTTATATATCCCCCCCTCCCCTTCATTTTTGTTCCTCAAGAAATCGAAGCTTCGAAGCACTCTCGACTTAGGAATTGAACCAGGATTCTCAACCCCTATTCGTGGTTGAAATGCGCTTCATTATTCTTCATATATCTCTGAGAAAAACGTGGCCAGCTAAGAAAATAAATGTCTACTTACAATTTTTTAAATTAATCTCTTACAGGTGATATCTAATAAATTTTAACGAGCTAGGAAAAATATTTTGCTTAAAAGTATCAACTCACACAGTAAATCAAGAATTGAAAAAATGATTTCGAATGAAATCTTTGGAATTTTTAATTTTACTTTATTATCACCTGACTTCATTTGAAACGTAACATTAATTTACATAACTGATATGTGTATGAATAAAAAAATAGTTTAAACATTATAATAATACATCAAATGCAAAATTGAAATCACTATTTTAAGATGAAACAAACATTGAATAGTGATTCAAATTTAAATATTTTGCAAGAATAAAATTTTTCTCATGAGCTATGGGGATGCTGAATTAGAATAAAAACTGTTTGATACAAAAAAACCGGTTCCGAGAAACGAATATTAAAGATCGCGATATCACAGTAGAATTGCAGATTTTATTTTTGTTAAAAATCTTAAGAAAATGAGAACAAAATTTTTTTTCAATAAATGATATTGATTTCTACAAACATCAGTGTGAAAAGGTTGAAAAAATTATTACTGCTTTAAGTATGGAAATTGATTTGAACTAAAATTGTATTACAAATTATTTTTTGATGACACATGCATGATTTCAGCCCTTTTCAACGCCTATCAAGCGGGGCTAAAGCTCTACTTTTTACTCCCTGGGGACTCGAAAGTGACGTCAGAGATGAATAATGAAAATTATGCAACTATGAGCTCGCATTTTATGATTATCAGCCCACTCACGGTAAAAACTGAGAGAAAATTTTGGTTGCAGATAATAGAATTTTGCGGTTATTTATGAAAGGTTACCATATATACCTATAAAATTACCATAAATTACCGGGATTTTTCATAAATTTCCGGAAATTTATGGAAATTTAAAAAAATGCAAGTTGGGTAAGTGACCATATTCACCTGTAAAATTACCATAAATGACCGACATTTTTAATAAATTTCCGGAAATTTATGGAAATTTTTAAAAATGAATTTTGGGTATTACATGGTAAGTTACCATGTTTACCTTTAAAATTACCATAAATTACCAAAATTCGCCATAAATTTCCGGAAGTTTATGGAACATTTTCATAAGTTTCCAGAAATTTATGGAAATTTTTGAAAATGAATTTTGGGTAAGTTACCATATTCACCTGTAAAATTACCATAAATTACTGAATTTTTCCATACATTTCCGGTGATTTATGGAAATTTAAAAAAATGAATTTTGGATAATCTATGAGAAGTTACCATAAATCACCTCTAAAATTACCATAGATTAGGTTATCATTAATTTCATGCTTCATTATACAAAATCTAATATGGACTGAAATCATGATGAGATTGAAGTTTGCAACGTTTACGATGAACGAAAATGAAAAATTTTTTTTTCTCTAAATTTGTGAAATTTTATCGATGACGATGAGTCTTCTCAATGCTGAAAGACACCCCAAGAATTTACAACCCTCCAGCTCACTTGGAACGCACCCTATATCAACCCTTAGAACTAAAAAATTCACCAAAAATTCCCTAATTCGAAGGGTCAAAATTTTATCGATGCTAATCAGTCTTCTCAATGATTAAAGACAACCCAAAAATTTACAACCCCTTAGCTTATATGGAATGCACCCTATATCAACCCTTAGAACTAAAAAATTTACCAAAAATTCCCTAATTCGTAGGGTCAAAATTTTATCGATGCTAATCAGTCTTCTCAATGACTCAAGACACCCCAAGAATTTACAACCCCCCAGCTCATATGGAACGCACC
>CAKNXH010062392.1:158121-185380 GCA_932178445.1 Andricus quercusramuli
CAACCCCCCAGCTCATATGGAACGCACCCCATAGCATCCCTTAGAACTAAAAAATTTACCAAAAATTCCCTAATTCGTAGGTTCAAAATTTTATCGATGTTAATAAGTCTTCTCAATACTTAAAGACACCCCAAAAATTTACAACCCCCCCGCTCATGTATAACGCACCCTATATCATCCTTTAGAACTAAAAATTTAACCAGAAATTCCCTAATTCGTGGGGTCAAAATTTTTTTGCTCATAATAAGTCTGATTAGCATCGATAAAATTTTGACGTTACGAATTAGGGAATTTTTGTTGAATTTTTTAGTTTTAAGGGATGCTATAGGGTGCGTTCCATATGAGCTGGGGGGTTGTAAATTTTTGGTGTGTCTTTGATCATTGAGAAGACTGATTAGCATCGATAAAATTTTGACCCGACGAATTAGGGAATTTTTTGTGAATATCTTAGTTCTAAGGGATGATATGGGCTGCGTTTTATATGAGCTGGGGCGGTAAATTTTTGGGGTGTCTTTATTCATTGAGGAGACTGATTAGCATCGATAAAATTTCGACCCTACAAATTAGGGAATTTTTGGTGAATTTTTTAGTTCTAAGGGATGCTATGGGGTGCGTTCCATATGAGCTGGGAAGTTGTAAATTTTTGGGGTGTCTTTAGTCATTGAGAAGACTGTTTAGCATCGATAAAATTTTGACCCTTTGAATTAGGGAATTTTTGGTGAATTGTTTAGTTCTAAGGGATGATATAGGGTGCGTTCCAAGTGAGCTGGATGGTTGTAAATTATTGGGGTGTGTTTCAGCATTGAGAAGACTCATCGTAATCGATAAAATTTCACAAATTTAGAGAAAAAAAAATTTTTCATTTTCGTTTATCGTAAACGTTGCAAACTTCAATCTCATGAAATCATGACAGTATTTCGAGAAATGTCTGAAATCATCCATTTGTTATGAAAAATATCTTATGCGCCAAGGGGGAGAGGCAATTTTTCTCCCCCTACGTGCATAATATACTATTTAATTATTGATTCAAAAAATGATATGTCGAAAACAATGCATTATTCTACTGAAAAAAATTCTTCCAAATAATATAATATTCGAACCTGGGTGGCTAAATCAAGTACGATCTCAATCATTTTTATTGTTATAAGGAATTAAAAATATCATAAGCAAAAAATTCCATAGCAGAAGTAATGTAAAAAAAGTATTTTTTTATGTATAATTTTTCATAATATTTTTATATTCTGAAAATTTGGTACAGAACAAAAAAACTGTATCGAAGTATAGAGTTCTTCACTATGTTTATTTATATTAATTATCTCAACTAATATTATGAAAAAAGAGAAACCATTATAAAATAGTTTCTGACAATTTATTTCCTTTTGTAAAATGTCAGTAGGTGGTCTGTCTTATAGATTGCGACGCGAAAATCTGTTGTTTTACTGATAAGCAAGTTATAAGTCGTCCTTCTTTTTTAATTTAAAGCGGACAGCCTACAACATTTTTCGGAAAGGGCCTACACGTTTCCAGTTATGCCACTGAAGTTACTCACAATTTCAAATAGTAGGGCTAACAATCTCGCGCAGTGCTTATTGCAATGCGAAAAAGGAGATCGAACTCACTTGCAAAATTCAATCTCACAATGCTTTGCTTACTATGTGAATTAGTTATTCATACAGTTTACAGGTTCAACTGTACTATTCCAAATAGTTATTGAAGCTACTTGTTCTTAGTAATCTTTCTTTTTACAATTTGAAGTAGTAATGCTGACTTTAGCTTTTGTATATTTTGAGATTACAATTTCATTCAGTATAAAAAACTATTTGAATTGTTTCTTTTACAATGTGAACAAGTAAACTTGAAGTTAACAATACATAACAGTGAATCTAACTATCTACTTTTTTCCGTGTTTACAATTATGAAAACTCTCCATTCCAATTGCAGATTTCATTTTTCGGAAATCTCGTAGAATCTATATGCATTCGAAGGTGTCGAAACTGTATAAACCAAAACATAATTCTGGAACACTTGAAAATTTTCTCAAAATGTTTGAGGTTCCTATCGGAAAGTACAATGCATAAGAATTAATAAATAATTGAAATTCAAAATTCTATATGCAATAATAGTTAATAAGATTGAGAAAAACAGCTAAAATTTGAAGGTAATAAATTTTGAAAGAGAAATCTTTATCGCAATTCACGTAAAGAAATGTAATTTTTTTCAATTTTACTTTCTATATTTTCCAATCACAATTAATTTTTCTAATGTCCAAACATTTTCAAATTAAAAATATTTTAGGATGCCAAATTTTGACTACGAAGCTTTCTGAATCGCAATACCAGGTGAATTTTAAACCTTAATAATTAGATAATTTAAAATGTGATTGTAATTTGAATTTACGTTAAAAATGTGCACATATTCATCTAAGAATTCAAGAATGAACTATACTTCCTCTATTTTATGTTGTAAATTTTGTTTGTTAAGAACAGGTGCCTCTTCGTCATAAATATTATCTCTTGAGGATCAGCAAATAGTCTGTTGGAGGCCATCGAGACCTTCAGAAACGTGACAGAATTTAAATCTATGAAATTAATAAAATTGCGAAAGTAAGAATTTTTTCGAAAGTGTTTTGTCAATTAATTCAAAATTGATTAAACAGTTTCAGGGTCCTTATAGGATACTTCTTCACAATTCTTAATTTTTTCCTTGAAAATCTTAATACTTTTCGCTGTTTTCAAAAAACCTTAAAATTCTGGAAGTTGAAAAAAATCAGAATATTCGCAGAAAAATTCTACGTCTTTGAATATCCACACGCTTTTTTGGAAAATTATTAGGAATGAAGAAAAATATTATCAAAAGTAATGATTGGGTACTTGGTACGTAAATTTAATTTGTTTTTCTTAGATATTATTAAATAAAATTTTCACTCATTCAATAGAGTCTTTCAAACGCATTGTAGAATGACTAGGACCTTATGTAAAAATTAGATTATTATTTTCATACTTCATATGGATTTGTAGAAGTTCATAATACAAACAAACTTTCCAGAAATTTTTGAATAACATATATCAGAAGGAAATTTAGAAATTATCGAAAAATTTTGGAAATTTAAGGTGTCCAACAATTCCCAAGATGCTTGGATATGATTATTATAAGATGTATATATATATATATATATATATATATATGTATGTATATATGCTTGGATATGTTTGGTGATTCATGGCAATTAATAGATAGTAAATTATAAGTTTAATTCAATCAAATATAATTTCATCGAAATGTTCAAGCGCAGCAGCTGGTAAAAGTGAACTTGCTCAAAGTTCAGTCGTTGCAAAAAATATGTTTATTTTCGACCTTGATATAGATGTTAAAAAATCAGTTAAATTAAATAATTTTGAAGGCTCTATTGTAATAAATTAAGTTGATATGAAAAATTATGTTATCTGAGTTCAACGAACATTATCCCTCCACACTCTTTAAAGACTTTATAATGCTCTTTATATCGACAGTAAATGTTTGCTTTCTCACTCATTTCCATCAGATTTAATAAGCCGCTGAATAATGTCTTTAAAAATTAGAGTTCAGTTCTCGATCGTTGTCTTCACGTAGAGGAAAATGAAGTTTGTAATACTAGTCTTTATCTGCATAAATTTTGTTGATTTTGCAAGTGAGTGTAATGTAACATAATAATATTCATAAGAAATGAGAAATATCGTCAGAGAAAAATGGATTTGAAAAAAAGTCTCTTTGATCAAAGAAAACCCGCGAGATTTATTTTCTATTATGTGCATCAATCGAATTGAATTCATTGAAATCCGATTTGACTTAGCTGAGAATTGAGTCGAAATATTCCGATTCGACTCAGCGTGTGACTCATTAGTCAAATTTTCCAAATCGACTCAAGCTGTAATCGAATCAAAAAAATCCGACTCAACGTCTGAGTGATGAGTCGATTTTCCGATCTGGCTCGAACTGTGATCTAATAAAAAGTATCCAACCCGACTCAGCGCGTGTGTCATGAGTTGACTTTTTCAAGCTGGCTCGGGCTGTGATTCAATCGAAGAAGTCCTTATTTATTCAACGCGTGAGTTTTCAGTCAAATTTTACAAACAGACTCAAGCTCGCATCGAATCCAAAAAATCCGAAGCCACTCAGGGCGTGAATCATGAGTCGGATTTCTGGAACCGACTTAAGCTGTGATCGAATCAATAGAATCCATTCAGGGCCTGAATGTCGAATTTTCCAAACCGACTCAAGCTGTGATTGAATCGAATAAATCCTTATCGACTCAACGCGTGAGTCTTGAGTCAAATTTTATGAACGGACTTCAGCTCTCATCAAATCCAAAAAATCCTTATCAATTCAACACGTGCGTCGTGTGTCAAATTTGATGAAGGGAATTCAAGCTCTCATCTAATTCAAACAATGCGTATCGACTCAGCGCGTGAGTCATAAGTCGAAATTTTCAAACCAACTCAAGCTGTAATCGAATCGAAAGAATCCGATTCAACTTAGCAAGGAAGCCATGAGTCGAATTTGACGAACGGACTCAGGCTCTCATTGAATCCAAATCACCCGCATCTACTCAGCCCGTGATTCACGACTAGAATTGTCCGAACTGACTCTAGCTGTGATCGAGCCGAAAGAAACCGACTCAGCGCCTGAGACATGAGCAGAATTTTATGAACCGACTCAAGCTGTGATTGAATCGGAGAAAAACTCACCGACTCAACGAGCGAGACTTTAGTTGATTTTCATGATCGGACCTTGGATCTTATCAAGTCCCAAAAATCCTAATCGAGTCAGCGCGTGAGTCATGAGTAGAATTTTACCAACGGGAGTCAAGCTCTCATCGAATTCAAAAAATCCCAATCGACTCAGCGCGTGAGACATGAGTAGAATTTTCTGAACCGTCTCAAGCTGTGATCGAATCAAAAGTATCGAAACCGACTCAGCGCCTGTGACAAGAATAGAATTTTACGAACGGACTCAAGCTCTCATCGAATCGGAAAAATCCTTATCGACTCAGCGCGTTAGTCATGAGTCGAGTTTATCGAATATGACTCAAGTTCAGATTGAGTCGAATTTCTCGAAATCGACTTCGATTAAAATTGAGCAGAGTTTTAATTGTACTTTTATATCAAAGCGCTTCGGTGGGCGTGATGCAATTGAATTGATTAAATTTCTTTCTTGGAAGCTACTAAGCTATTTCAACGTTTCTATATGTCATAATTGAATTAATTTATCAACTTTAAATAAGACCTTATTATTAAAAATAATTATATTATTGAATGATTTGCACGGAGTCTTTGATATCAAAGAATTAATGTAAAGTAAAACCCGATAAAAATCATTTTCGTGTATGAACCTAATTTTTTAAATGTTTCTACTTATTATTATGTTATTTATTTTTCGAGTTTCTCAAAAATAATAAATAATACTAAATAATTTTTATAAAATTAATTTTTTTCGAAGGACCCCGCACCAAATGTACAGTAAATGGCTTCGTGTGAAAAATTCTAAATCTAAGTTTTTTTTGGTATTTTTGAACCTGCGAAGCAATAATCCAAAAGAAAAAAGTAAGAAAAACGTGCGGTTTTGTTACAAAAAAGTGTCAAAGTCTCAATTTTTACATGTATTTCAATAGAAAAATGCTTATTTTAGTGAAAAGTTTTTTTCTCCTAAACTCTTTGTTAGATTTTGCTAAAAGTTTCACATTTTGACTATCAGTCTCACAAAAACAAAATATCCATATTTAGGATCTAAAAAGATTAACGGTTTTTTGGGTATACAGCTTATTATGGGGGTGTTTTCGTACTTTAAACATCCAAGTATGGAAATCATCATTTCTTAGTAACTGAAGTTACTGTAGATTTTTTATTCAACTGCTAGGGTATGAAATCACTTTCAAATAAGTAAGCAAAGCGTGCATAGCACGGATATTATGTATGTGCATTTACTTCAAGGGTTGTTTTATCATCCCTTGAATATTTAATCTGGAATATCGACATTTCTTAATGACTAAAATCTTATATTAGAGGAAATAGTGGAGGCACGACAAGGATATCTTTGAATTTTTCTAGAGGGTTGTTTAATCATCCCTTATTTAGAGAAGCAGAGAAATTAACTTTTCGTGAGGAATAAATCACCAAGGATTAGGCCTACAATATCGCTTTAAAACATACATATAGGAAGTGTCCTTTAGGAGGACTTGCATTATAATTTATTTTCAGGGTAGTTTAATCATCCCTTACTTATTGAAACAAAGTACTCAATATTTTATGTGGGATAACCCACCACAGATTTTTTTATTAACATATTATTGATCCACAAAATCACTTTGAAACTGAGACGGATAGCGTTTCTTTGCAAGATCAGCGTTTGAATTTATTGTGAGGAAAGTTTTAACATCCATTAAATAGAGAAACAAGGAGATCAATATTTTTTACGGATTAAAGCACCATAGATTTCTTTATCAATGAATTGATTAACAATATCACTCTAAAACATACATAGGAAGCCTCTTTTAGCAAGATTTCCATTATAATTTATTTTCAGGGTCGTTTAATCATCCCCTAATTATTGAAACAAAGAAATCGATATTTTAAATGGGATAAAGCACCAAAGATTTTCTTGACAATATAAGTTCATATGTTTTAAAGTGATTTTATTGATCAATGTATAATACAAAAAATCTCTGGTACTTTATCCCATATAAAATATCAATTTTCTTGTTTAATAGATAAGGAATGATTAGATGACGCTGGGGATAAATATTAGTACAAATCATATTAAAAGACGCTTCCTATGTATGTTTTAAAGTGATTTTGTTGATCAATAGTATGTTAATAAAAACATCTGTGGTGCCTTGTCCCGTATAAAATATCAATTCCTTTGTTTTAATAGTTAAGGGATGATTAAACTACCCTGAAAATAAATTATAATGCAAGTCCTTCTAAATGATAATTCCTATATGTATGTTTCAAAGCGATATTGTGGTCTTGATCCTTGGTGTTTTATTCCTTAAAAAATGTTAATTTTTCTGCTCCACTAAATGAGGGATGATTTAACAACTCTTTAGAAAAATTCAAAGACCTCCTCGTCATCTACGCCTTTCCTATTCACTTTTAATATGATTCCTATCCTCATAGATTAGTCAGAAAACTTTTTGTGATTTTAGTCATTAAGAAATGTCGATATTCCGGATTAAATGTTCAAGAGATGATAAAACAACCCTTGAAGTAAATGCCCATATATAATATCCATGCTATGCACACTTCCTTCACTTATTTGAAAGTGATTTCATACCCTAGCAGTTAAATAAAAAATCTACATCCTGTATACCCAAAAAACCGTTAATCTTTCTAGACCTTAGATATTCACCTCTTGTTTCGGTAAGACAGATAGTTAAAATGTGAAACCTTTAGTAAAATCTAACAAAGAGTTTAGGAGAAAAAAAATTTTTCACTAAAATTAGAATTTTTCTATTAAAATACATGTAAAAATTGAAACTTTGGCAATTTTTTATTAAGAAACTATCAAGTTTTCTTACTTTTTCCTTCCGGATTATTGCTTTGCAGGTTAGAAAATACAAAAAAAAAATTAGATTTGAAATTTTCCACAAAAAGCCATTTGCTGTATATTTGGTGCGGGGTCCTTTGTCCCATAAACAAACTATTTTCAACTTGATGGCAGAAGTAGAATTGTAGAGCAAAAGTAATTTTTCCTAAAACATACATTACTGCCTCTCTTCTGATTTTATAAAAAGTTTTTCAATTTGAGGTTTTCTCAATATTTCGATCCCACGAAAACCGATTTATTTATTCGATTGGAGCTTCAGTCGTTTTAGAAAATTTGACTTATGTCTCACGCGATGAGTCAATTTGGATTTTTTCGATTTGATGAGAGCCTGGGTTGTTTCGGAAAAATCGACACGGGACTCACGCACATACGTCAAGAGTCGATGAGCCATGATTAGTCAATTCGGATTTTTCTGAATCGGTGGGAGCTTGAGTAGGTTCGAAAATTTGACTCATAACTCAAATGCTGAGTCGATTCGGTTTTTTTCGATTCGATTACAGCGTTAGTTGGTTTTGAAAATTCAAGTCATGACTCACGTGCATGAGTCATGAGTCGATGATCCATGCTTAGTCAATCCGGATTTTTTCGTATCCGTGGGAGCTTGAGTCGGTTCGGAAAATTTGACTCATTACTCACGCGCTGAGTTGATTCATATTTTGTTGATTCGATTAAAACTTGAGTTAATCAGGAAAACTCGATTAATGACTAACACACGGTGTTGATTCAGATTTGTTCAATCCGATCAGATCTTGAGATGGTTCGGAAATTTCAACTCATGCTTCACACGCTGCTCGAGTCACGTCGCGATGTCGTTCATGAGTTATGTCGAATTATTTTACACATAACTACTTATTTCGCACTCGAACGGCAGCATAATTAGCATAAAAATTATCATCTTGGCAGTCTAGTTTGGCCCAGATCTAGTGTTGACCAGTCAGCCTTGGAATTCCTCATTATTTTACAAAGCTGTCGAATTCATCTGCCGCTGATGATTATTAAAATATAAGACGTAGTGTTTAGGAAAAATGTATACGTAATAAAAATATTTCTAGCGAATGAGTTATTATATTAGCTTTATAAGCACTTTTTTATTATTTACTCATGATTCCCTATTTATATATCATATTTACTATTCATTTATTATTTTTGCTCAGGTTGTGCAAAAATGAAAAAAATCCGTTTTTTGTGGGATCGAATCGGGCTTGCGGATTGACCCGCAAAACCCGCAACTAATACGAACTGAACCTCAAAATTGAAACAAAAAATAGTAACTGTTTTTAAAAAAATGTTAATTTCCACGCGAGTTCGCCGTTTGGATTTGTGCCAATTGTTCACACTCTTAATTTGCGCCAGCTACAATCTAGACAGTCTAATCTACATTCAAACTAGCCTCAGAAGATTTTGTCACTATTGGTAGAAAAAATCCATAAATATTCCCTTTTTTCTCACAAAATTAGGTCTGGTGTTAGAAGAACCTACTAGGATAAATCCACCAGCCAGGCTTGTTTATCGTCCACGTCTTTATCTACATACGGCAGATGATCGTGTTTTTTCTGGAGATCTGGAAAATCTTCCAGGACTTGAAATTCCTACATGGGTTCTACATGTAACTCCAGCAGAACATTCAGAAGAGAGGGTTTATGTAAAAATGCCTGATGGTAATGGTTTAACTTCAAATATGGCACATGTCCCTCGTCGTATTAATATGAATGATGAAATTCATGAAAAAAACCGCTGTTTTGTATCATTTCAAAATGGCATTATTTTAGTAGCAGTTCTTCAACGTTACAATCATCGTCAACTACCAGAAACTACTCGTGCGCGCGTTTTTATACGAATGCCAGATGATAACTCTGTTTATGAGGGAGAGTTGAATTATAACTACGGTCATCGTCCTAGCTGGATTGAGTGAACAACTGCATATTAGGAACTATGTATTAAAAATTCAGATATTGTTCTTTATTACACGAAAACAGGTAATATCCATTTCTGTTAGTCATGGCCCACGAAGCAATCCAATTATTTGTTTAAAGAAAATATAATTATGAAAATGATGTAACATTTCCAAATAAAAACATTATTGTCTGAAAATTCATCTTTTCTGATTGTATTTCAATCTATTTCAGATCAACGTCTGCATACCGTACCGCTCCACGTCGCATTTAGGCAGTGTACAGCGCCACGCATCTGGTTTCCAAGCATAGTACTTACTACTTAGAGCTGTAGACCGAACAAAAGCGATATGGCGCAGTACACTTCCGAAACACGACATGGAGCTGTACACCTTTCCCAACACGGCATAAAGCCGTGACGACTAGAGGCATCGGGATTCTTCATGTTTATGTCTAATTTTGCATCTGACCCAAATCGGGCGCTGCACATTTGGCCAGATAATTAATTAATGAACTGACTTTTATGTTTTTTTATAAATGCTTATCATTACGTTTTTAAGAGAGCTGCGGTTTTTTTAGTGCGACAGTACATAAACCAACATAGTGATAAAATTATTCACTGCAGATTTATGAATTTTTATCATACGAAAAAAAGGGGCCAGTATACGTCAGAAATATTAGAAACTGGAATTAGTCGTTTAATTTTAATGGAACTGTGTAACTGTGTAATTTGCGGATATTCAACTCCAACAAAGATTTATTATTATTTTCAGTAATACTATTTCTTCCGAAAATTTAAATTCATCAAAACTAGTAATAAATCAATATAATAACTGAAATTAATTTCCCATGTGTTAGTGAAAAAAATTATTTATAATGGTATAAATATATTAATGAACAAAGGTCATTTTTCCGTGATCCTCAATGATTTTCTATTTGAATTTGAAGTCCAATTATAATTCAAGGAATAATTATTTGAACAATTTTTGTAAACGAATACACTAGAAATGTTTTGGCAAAAGTTTCTTGCTGTCACACTTTTCAAATTGCAAACATTTGTTGATTATCTAAAAAAGAAAAGGAAATACACATTTCAACTACTTTTTCAGGAATGCCTAATTTGATCTGAAAAATCAAACAGGAAGCCTTTTCATGAAAAAGTCAAAATGTGCACTTATCCACAAATTTTTGTTATCTAATCAACCATTTTTCACAATTTAAAAAAAAACAAGAAGAACTTCCTGGCAAGACATTGTTAATTGATTCCGCAAAAAATAAGGCCCATTCATGAAACAATGGTCAGAATGTGCTTTTCATAATGGAAATTGTTTAAATAATGAACAATTAAAAAATTTTTTAAATTATTTTCAGTTAGTTATTACGTTGATTAGTGAACGGCTTCAATAAACTTGAATGTTTCAAAAGAAATCGCATGATTTAAAAGTTAGAACAAAAGTTTAAACTTTGTTATGAAATGTTCAATTTTCCTTAGTCGAAAAGATTCAGAAGAATCACCGTAAATTTTTTGGATTAAATGTGAAATTATAATTTATTTGTATATTCCAACCAGAAAAATATAAAGATGTGGAATATTGAAAAGGAATTATATTCAAAAATTTTTTTGGCTTTCTTTTTGTCAAAATTTTGATATTTCCGATTGGACAATTTGAAATCTCAAAGGGAAGAACATGATATACCTGAAAAAAATTCAAGATATTTCATTGCAAAACTTGATTATCTAACCAAAGTCAGACATTTCGACCCGAATAAAAATTTTGATTTTGACCTAAGCAAACGTAATTTTATTATCAAATATCAATAAAATTTGTATTCTTACAACAGGTGGAGAATTGCCATTCCTAAATATTTTTATTGCATTATTTAAATTTGAATTATTATTTTACAAACCAAAAATTACCCCCCAAGTTTAATTTTTTCTTCTTCAATCCAAAAATGGACCTTCTTTTTTACTTTTTGATCACGTGATATGATAAATTTCATAAAAACAACCTGACACCTAGTAGATCAATAATGTTAATGTAAAAAAAAATGTTGTTCCTAAATATATTTTTATCATTTTTACAACAGTCATACAGAATTTCATTAGCAGTCATCCACGAATTACGTGAGACATACCTAAAGTACAATAAATTTTCAAGCAAGTAGACGAGTTTTTAACTCGAAAAAGACTAGTTAAATTTTCAACCGAAGTGATGAATCTCCGATAAAAAAATCATTCTAAACAAAAAAAAACAGTTGAATTGAACCAACAATGAAGAATTTTCAAGAAATGTTCCAAATCCTCAACCAAAGCAGACTAATTTTCAAATCAAAAGAGGAATTTTCAACAAATGATACGAGTGTCCAACCGTGAACGATTTTCTAGCAAAAATAAAATATCTACATTATCAGTTAAGAAAGTTCGATTAAAACAAAAAAGAAACTAATTTTTAATTTTATAAATGAATTTTCAAAGAAAACGTTGAATTTTTGACCAAAGACATGAATTTGCGTCCTGAAGAAGATATGAATATTCACGAAACATAGCATATTTAAATTTTCTGTCGAAACAAAAAATTAATATGCAAAACAAAATTTTAACAAAATAATTAAATTTTGAAGAAAAAAATAGTTTCTAACTAAAATTATAAATCATCAACCAGAGAAAAGGAAATGTTCAACAGAATAGTTTAATTTAAACCAAGTGATGAATCTTCGATGAAACAAATAAATTCTCAACAAAAAGTACATAAGTTGATATTTTCACCAAAGAATGTTTTAATTCTTAATCAAGAACATTTGAATTGAACCAAAAATATGAATTTTCGACAAATTATTTCTATCCTTAGCCAAAACAGACTAATTTTCGAAGCATAAGAAGAAATTCTCGATAAAAGATTTGAGTTTTCAACCAAGAACAATTTTTCAGGCAATAAAGCGGAGAAGTTGTATCTAAAATGTTAAATTCTTAAGCCAAAAAGACTAATTTTAGACAAAAATGTTGAACTTACAACCCAAAAGTGCCTATAATTTTACTGAAAAAGATGAATTTAAGATCAAAAATGGAATGTTCACATTATCAGTTAAAAAAGTTCAATTACAACAAAAAAGACATGAATTTTTAACGAAATAGTGAAATTTTTAAACAAGGTGAATAATTTCAAACTAAAATGATAAATCTTTTACCAAGAAAGTTTACTTTGAACCAAATATTTGAATTTTCAACTTAAAAAATGAATTTTGCACAAAAAGATACATTTCAACGGAATAGATTAATTTTTTAAGAAAACGTTATATTGTGAACCCAAGAAATTAATTTCAACTTGAAAAGGTAAATTAGTCACCAAAAAGGATATTCTGCCATAAAAGATCAAGTTTCAACCAAATACAGCAATTTTCAACTGAAGAAGATAAATGTTCAACGAAACATGGAATATTTAAATTTTATGTGGAAAAAGTTTAATATAAAACAAAAAATTTTTTTTTAAATACTTTAATTTTGGCCATAGCGAAAATCTTGAAAATTTAATTAAATCGAGCTAGAAATTCACACATTATTCACTACACTTATTGCATCTGCACTCATTAAACATAAATATGCAGATTAATATTCAATTGAATTATTATACACAATTTTTATACAAAAATTATGAACTATCTTTTTATCACAAAAAAAACGTTACTAATGTCTAATTGCTACGATTTGTGATAATAGTTATAATTTATCACTGAAAATGAACATAAGTGAAGGTTTATTTCTGTTATGAATATTTTTATAAATAAATTCTAACTTGCTTAGTTCTTCTCACAACCGTTTTGCCCCCCCCCCCCCTCCAAATTATTTTCTTCTTCAATATTCGTCATTGGAATATAATTTTACTTGTTATACATAATTAACAGTATTGACCACAAATTAATTTATATGATTGTTTTTAACACTTTTATAAACAAAACATAGATTTATCATTCCTGAATACAAAAATCTGTGTTTTTCCGAAATTATCCACAAATAAGTTCATAGTGATTTCAAAACTAAATATGATAATATACAATCTGCGTAATTGTTAATAACAATTTCTTCTACAATTTTTCTGAATAAAAAAATTGTTTCTTCCATTATTATTATTAGAACTAGCGATGCGCTTTTCAATTTCAGGATGAAAAATGATAGTTTTTCCAGACTTGATAAACAAATTAAAGTACTTTCAGTCATTGCATCAGAAACCGTCCATGGATTTGATTTTTATTTCAATCTTTTGGGGATGAGGTCGGAGATCAAATCAGAGCAAAGTAGAAAACATTATATTTAATTTATCGACAATAATTTCCAATCAAATTCAGGATTTTATAGAAATATTCTTGTTCGAAAATATTCGCTGAAACAATGCACAGAATTTTTATTTTTGTAGAAAACAATAAAGAAATGTGTTCCTTAAATACTATTCTTCATAAAATTGTGAAACAAACTGTTGTAATCCTGAAGGTTCTAGGGGCAGTAAATCAAGAAGATATAATACATTCTAATATCAAAGTACAACAGTATTTCTCTATCAACATTATTTGAGAAAAACAGATAAAGCTCTTTAATCAGATAGTGAATGTTTAATTTCGTGCACAATTCTATCGCTGATCAAATTCATAAAAAATCAGTCCTTATTTCTCTACCATTCTTTTCATACAAAAAAATGAAAGTCCTCATTCCACTCTTTACCTGTATAACTTTTCTGGATTTTACAAGTAAGTGTGATCAAAGGAAAAGCGCAAAAATTTGTTGTTCTAAAATCGGAAAGAAGCGCTGCGGCTGTTGCATAACAATTGGAAACAAATTTAATCAGCCATCTGGAAAAAATTTGTCACTTTTTGTCCTAATTATTTGAAGTTTATCTGTCAGTGAATGATATTTGATTGAATGGAAGTGTTGCAGTATTTCTATCCGGTCAGGTTGTGGGATATTGCTTCCTATAAACAGTAGGCTGGTCAAAAAAAGCATTGACCATCTTTTTTTCACATCTTTATCGCCTGGAACTTTGTTCGTATTCACACAAAAAAAGCCATATAAAACAAGAGATATTTAAAGGTGAATCAATCCCCATATAGTTTAGCTTGTATTTCACATGAGGAAAAAATAAGTTTTTTAAAATTTTATTTAGAATCCTCAATATTAGTTTAGTCGAGTTAGATTCTAACATTTCTGTTTGCAATAAGCCAAAGAATACGAATCAAATATTCCTTGTCGAATTGAGAGTTTTTCGAGTTTTTTGCGCTGATTTTGATTTTTTGTATTTTTTCTTAATGCAAATTGTTTCTAGTACATAACATACTACTTTATCCTACTAATCACATGTTCACGTCTTTGTAAACAATTTATTATTTTTTTCAGCAATTTTCTCTCAGATAAGAGTTTTTTTGTAAGTTTCCACATTTTGATCACCAATTATCTACAAATTATTACAGAACCAATTGCATTAACAACTTATTGTTATTGTTGATAATATTAATATGTTAATAATCTCTTCGACTAATTCTAAAAATTTCAGTTTTATATGAAATTTCTAACTTTCAGTCCACTTTTCACTTAGTGAGTTAATATCCAATGGAAGTTAACAAACATCATAGTTTATGGTAGATTGTACAACAAGTGGGATGCGGCGTCGATTACTAACAAGCATGAAGTGTGCTACGCGAGCGTGGCAAATCTTGCGAGTTGGTCAACGACGTATCCCGCTTGTTGCACAAGATGCTTCCCCCAATCACTGCACTGGAACGAGCGACCACGTTCGTTCAGAAAAATCTAAGTTGCGATGCGCAGTTTCAGAGAGAAGGGGTAGATTGGGGATGTGCATGGCATTAATTAGTTCTCTAGAGGACTAAATGCCACATTCCTTCTCTGTGACGTCACCAATCGAGTGAAGGCCAATTCAGATTCTTCTGAACGAATGTCTAAGTCGTAACTTCCGGCGCGGCTGTTGTGGAAAATAATTTATTAATGTTTGAAACTATCTTCTCTTAGGTAAGTGCTGCGAAGTTACAGTTTTGTCTGAAATGTTTAACTTTGCTTTGCCTTTTTAGTTATAAACAAATGATAATTAAACATTAGAGAGAATTATATTTCAAACAATCGTCTTTTTTTGAATATATTTTCTTGAAGTCGAACAGATATTTGAAATATGCTTCAAATTTTTTAGATGGATCCCAGGAATCCCCCAGGGAATCTCCAGGGCAGAAGGGAGGGGGTGATATTAAAATATGTGCAATACCCCATTTTCCTTTTACGCTTTGCAATATACTTCTTGTTGTAATTCAAAACAAAACTCATACAAGTCAATTACATAATAATTCTAAAGGCATAATTCTACCACCTACTCCTAATGATTATATTCCTTCTTTTTGTCTTTTGTGTAAGATAGCTTTTTTGTTCAAATTATTTTTTAAGCATTATGAAAAGAACAAAAATAATTCACTTAAAGCAATACCATAATGTTTACAAAATTATTCTTGTTGAGGTTGACTTATTATTTGTTCATAACTGGAAAGTTGAAGCAAAACTGCAGACTTCAGACAAAAACAACTTTCAAGCATTACTCTAAGAAACTTTACTCTAAGACTCACTAAGTTAAAAGTAGAAAAAAAGTTTGAGAGTTCAGAAAAAATTGCAACTCTTTGCACTTACCTAAGAGAAGATAGTAATGAACATTAAGAAATTGTTCACTGAATTGATTATCAATTTACTACAAGTGGATAGTAGAAAAATAATAAAAAATTTCAGGAAAAACCGCAACTTTTCAGCATTATGCGAATTAAATAATAATAACAATAATAATGAATTATTTAAGCAATTAATTTGGATAATTCAAATTAACTATTTACGTAACTCTAATTAAAAATTGGGAAAAGTGAAAAACTTGTGAAAAAACTGCAATTTCTTAGAATTATTCTAAGAGAATGTTAGTAAAAATAATAATGAATTGTTCAAGCTATTATTTTCATCAAAAATTAACTAACAAAATTTGACAAAAAGTCGACAATTAAAAAAGCCGCGACTTTCTAACTCCATTTTAAGAGAAAATTGCTAAAAATAATAATAAATTGTTTGAATAATTTGTTTGAACATTTAGTTATCAGTAATATGTAGTATTCTATGTATAAGAAACAATTTGTGATGAAAAAAACGGAAAAAATATCATAATTAGCGTCAAAAACTCGCAAACCTCATTTTTTCACTTATAGGGCTTTTTTGGGACCCTATAAAACAGACTTATGGTGGAGATATTCAAAATGTAATATTTTATTCGTATTCCATAGCTAGTTGTAAAGCAAAATCTTCAGTTTCAACTCGATTCACAAATATTGACGATTCTGAATAAAATGTGCAACAACTCCTTTTTTTCTTATGGCAACGCGTCAAACCTAATTGAGCCACCTCTAAATATCATTGAAAAAAAAACAGATTTACTTTGTTGCGGATTGGAAAAAGTTTATGCAGGCGATATGCATGAAAATTCGGACAAAAATGTTGACACTCTGTTAATAATCGTATAAACAGTGATAACGAATTATCTATTCAAGGGACTCTTACCGGGAAGTTCATTAAAAAGGTGTCAAATACATGCTGATTTCGTAATTTACAACATTCTCATAAAATCTCACTCAAAAACAACATACGGAATGCGGAATTTGTTTGAAAAGTAAAAGAGTTGTTGCCCATATTCTAGCACTTAAAAGAACAGGCTAAAGTGTGTGCCCCAGAAATGATGTTTTAGGGATGTCTCTTGAGTATTTTTAACGGAAATAAAAGAAATCGTTAGGCACCCCTTTAAAATAATTCGGTATTTGTAGTTTTTTTATCAGCTTATGTGATTTTTTTGAAACCAACAAGTAATAAGTGAGGTTTTCTCTGATAAAAAGCTTTAATTTGGCGTGAAAAAAAAGTTCCCATGTGGTTTATATGGATTGACTTTCCCTTTCCTTTTACATTTCGAAAAATGTGTAAAAGACATTAGGTTTTGTTAAATTCTACGTTTTGAGTGCATTTTACGTAAAACTTCTGATGAAGATATTAGAAAATAAAATAAAGCAGATTAAATTATCTTCAAAACTGAAAAAATTTTTTCTAGATCTTACAGAACATCAGTTATACTCTCTTATAGAAGAATGCCTTTTGTGGAACTTCATTAAAGATCACCTTTTTCGATTAAAAACTTATTTGGTATGTACTGCACTAGCACTTTTCACCACTTTCTTCAACGCTTGTGCTTTGAAAAGAGAATCGTCAGAAGGCCAGGTTTAAGATCGTCATTTAGAGGAAATACATGAATCCTTCATAGTTACTTTATATATTTCTGATGTATTTATACAATGAATGAGTTCTTGCATGACATTAGTGTTGTTGCACTGAAACAAAACGATCACAATACTTCGATTATTCAATTTGTAAATAGAAGTCCACAAAAAGCAGCCTGCTATTAGAGACTATAACTGATGTTCTGTGAAAGCTAAAATCAATTTTTTCTTTAGTTTTAAAGTTAATTCAATCTGCTTTAATTTATTTTGAAACAACTTCAATTTAGGATGTATAGGGGACAAGATATTGTTCGGAAAGAAAAATATTTAACTTGTTTTTACTGAAAAATCTCTTCAAAGCGTCATAACTTCAGAACTATTCATGCCAGAACATTATCTTTTTTTTTAATTGTTCAAAAATTTGTGAACATTTTTTTTTGCTCGTTAGAAGTTTAATGTAAAATGCACCAAAAACGTAGAATCTAACAAAAACTGATATCTTTTACACATTTTTCAAAATCTGAAAGGGAGGCGAAGGTCAATCAATATGAATCAAGTGGAAACTTTTTTTGCACGCAAAATTAAAGTTTTTTATCAGAGAATTTCCGGTAAGAATACTCAAAAGACATCCCCAAAACATAATTTCTAGGGTACAAACTTCAGCCTGCTCTTTTAAGTGAAACTTGTTTCTGAGGAGGTGTGTCTGACTTGGATCCAGACGAGAGCTAGATGACTTTTCCCCTGAGGTTCGAAAAAGTAAATAGATTTCCATTCTTGTTCAATAAAATTAGGTCCAACAAGAAAACCCGGGTCCCGTCAAATGCCTCGTGCCTATCTACATATGCCAGATGATCGTGTTTTCTTTGGAAATATCAAAAATCTCCAGAAAGCTGCACTTCCTTTCTGGGTTACAAATCCACAACAAGGATACAGTTCAAAATATAATGTTTATGTAAGAATGCCTGATGGCAGCGGTTCAGTTTCAAAGCTCCAACCTCTAAAACATAGCATAAACGTAAATGATCAAATTCATGAAGATCCCCGCTGTTTCATATCATCAGGAACTGGCAGTTTTTTAGAAGGATTTATTCACCGTTACAATCCTCATCTAGTAACGATTCGGTCTACTGGTCGTCCGCTCGTTTTTGTACGAATGCCAGATGATAATAAAACTTATTTTGGAGAGGTGAATTATAACTTGAATCTTCGTCCTAGCTGGCTTGTCTAAAAAACTGGATATTAAGTAATAAATATTAGCATTAACATTCGGTGCCTTCACTCTAATGCCTTGTAACTCTTGGCCAAGCTTGAGTTCTTATCTTCCCTACAGTAGTTTTAAAGAGCGGACGTTGAACTTTAAAACGTAATCTAAAAAGTGTGAAGTCCGCAGGGCCGCTACCTATTGTATTTTGTTGTTTTGCCCTCATAAACTACCTTCATGAGAAAAAAATTTGAGTTTGAGCAAGAGTTACAAGACTTGAAAAAAACCCATCAAATTATTCTGCAGACCTAATATTATCAAGATTTGCACTTTTTGTGTCAATATGAGATGACAGGTTATATTCATTTTTGTGGTTAGCGAGTAACAAGAAAATCCTTATATCCATATAAAAAAAATGTTAATATAAAAACTATGTATCAATCCTGAATAAAAACTGAGTGTTCTGAAAATATTAATGATTCTTAATTTTATTTAGATCTATTGTAGGTTCTATATCTTTTATTACTAAGATTTATATCTCGACGACTCTATTCTATATACACAGTTCCAAGTCTCGCTTAGGCGATGTACTGCGCTAGGACGCGGTAGAACTGGCCCAGATCTGGCACTAAGCAATGTTCCGAGCCATCATTTTTTTCGACTTTAAACCATTTCTTGATGAGACGTATAGTTTTTGTCTTAATCGTAACAACATTTAAAAAATTAATAATTCGATTTTCTGGCCAAACTATGCGACATAAGAAAAAAATTCCGGAAAATAAATTGTTGCTTTTAAGAAGGCCTAAAAAATGGTATGGAATCTTTTCCTGATAGAACTCACCATGTTCTTTTAAACATCAAAACTGCTATTGACGAATCGCAAATTCAAATTTTCAGCTAAGCGAAGCGGAATACGAAACAGCAGTATAGCAAACAAATTTTTTGTTATAAGACGCACAAAATTGCATTTTTTGCAGGAAAGTGTTATCATAACTAGAATTGCAATTATTACATGTATTTTATAAAATAATTTGATAGTTGACAATTATTGTTCTATGAAGAATACGCATTTCCCCATAAGAGAAAAAGTGTGACATTTTAGTTAGAAACAAACAATGAATATTGATATTAATATAAATATTAATTTAAAAAAAGGCTCTCCGTAACTGCTCAAACAAAAATGTTTGAAAATTTGAAGGTTATTTCAAATATCTGTTTTAATTCAGGTAAATATATTCACAAAAAGGAGACTATTGAAAAAATTATTCTCTTCATTATTGATTTATTATTTGTTCCCAACTAAAAAGCCAAAGCGTAGTTAAAATTTTCGAAAAACCTTAAAAATTCCTAGAAATTATCCGATAGAAGTTAAGTCCAGTCATCTGGTACTTTCATCCGGTTATTTTTAAAGGAGTCATTTTTTCTCTTGAATACTTCATTTGGGCGTGCATAATAAAGGGTCAGGTTCTATGAACAGAATTTTGTCCCTGAACACGGAAATTTTTTTGGTAGAAGACGAAAAATATCACATGGCAGTGGATTGGTGCTTTCCTATGCATTTTAGGGGTGAACGTGTCCTTACCAAAATTAGAGAAGGTAAAATTCTGCGTAAAACTAGAAAAGGTGTTCCACCACCAATAGTCTAGGAGTTACGGCCTTTCCGAAAACCCCGACTTTTTTCCATTTTTGGCAAAAAATCACATGTTTCTTGTTTGTTTGTCTGTAGCTCGGATCCTGATCACCAGATTTGAAAATGACCAATAGATGAATCAAAGAAGACGTAAATACCTGCAATTTAAGAAGAAAAAACATTGTCTAACTACAATTTATCGTGAGTTAGCACCTGCCGAAGTTGACCCATATCGACCTGAATTTACAGGTAAATGCCCAGAGTTCAGTTTTTTCTGAATATCTACTTTCGGGGTTGACACAAAAGAAAGTTTTCCGGGAATTAATACAAGAGGACTAAATTCTGCGTATGTTGAAGAAAAAAAAGATGTTTGTACCCCCCAATAGGTCACGAGTAATGACCTTCCAAATGTACCTAATATCACTCGTTTCAGGCATGTCACAGGAGAATGAGTAGATAAATGAAAGAGGATTTAATTCTGCATGAGTTCGAGGAAAAAAAATTTTCCTACCCCTAATAGGTTACGAACAATGACCTTGCAAAGTGTAGCCTTGATTAGTTCGGTGACTAAATCGCACCGCGGAACAAAACTACGACCATTTTCTTATAAGTTTTTAAGTCACGTAATAGTGATCAAATAATCATTCGATGATAAATTAATGATAATCAAATACTTTCAACAAATACATAAATAAATAATTGTTCAATAAAAAAAATTTCCATCACCCATCAAATGTTCATTTTTTCGGCATTTTCCCCTCAAATTTCTATTAGAGACGCTTATTATAGAACAAAAATCAATATTTAATCATTTGTAATCAATAAATAATTTTTTAGATAAATAAATTTCCATTGCCCATCAAGAATTGATGTGAATGATTCCATTCACAGTCGAAGCATAATCTAAAAATTGAAAACTCTAGGTCTAAGTCTGTACAGTCAGCCTTCAAAGTTTTACAGAATACAGTCAGATTTTAAGCAGCATTAGGAAAACTTATAAAAACAAGAAATTATTATAAATGATGTATTAAAAAAGTAACACAAGTATTTCTACTAGTGATTTGGTATTTTGCTAATTATAATAAACCCCCCTAACAAAAATTGCAGTAAAAAATGCGAAGAACTACACATTCTATGGGTGATGGAAATTTATTTATTTAGACAATTATCTATTAATTGATGAAAATGATTGAATGACTAAAAATGAGAAAATATTTATTTTTGATCTTTAATATGCGTCCCGGATAGAAATTTGATTGGAAAATGTCGAAAAAAATCGGCAGGTGCTAACTCGCGATCTTTTGCAGTTAGGACAATGTTTTTTCTTCTTCAATTGCAGGTATTTACGTCTTCTTTGATTAATCTGTTGGTCATTTTCAAACCTGGTAATCAGGATCCGAGCTACAGACAAACAAACAAGAAAATGTGATTTTTTGCTAAAAATTGAAAAAAGTCGGGATTTTTGAAAGGCCGTATCTCCTAGACTATTGCTTGTAGAACACCTTTTTTTACTTTTACGCAGAATTTTACCTTCTCTAATTTTGGTAAGGACACATTTATCCCCAAAATGCACAGGAAAGAACCAATCCACTGCCATGTGATATTTTTCTCCTTTTACCAAAAAAATGTCCGTGTTCCGGGATAAAATTCTGTTCACCGAACATAACTCCTCATTATGCACCCCCAAATGAAGTATTTAAAAGTAAAAAAATGACTTGAAAAAAAACAATTTTTTTTTTTAAATTACATTTATTATTACTTTACTTAGTGAAAGGTGAAAAAAAAACTTATATATTTTAGAAAATTTTTTAATTTAAATCAACCATTACTTTATTCTAATTGAAAAGTTAAAAGCATGTTCAAAAATTAAAAAAAAAATGCGACTTTCTTACAATGATCTGAGAGAAGATAGTCAATAACAATAATGAGTTGTTGAAACAACATTGTTGGTCAAATTGCAATAATCATTATTTTACTAAGTTAAAAGTGGATACAAAGTTGAATATTTCAGAAAGAACCGAAACTTTCTAGCATTATTCAAATAAGATATTATTAAAAGTAATAATAAATTGTTTGAATAATTATGTTTGTGAACTTGCAATAAATATTGCCTTACTACGTGAAATTGAATAGAAAATCAAAAATTTCAGGAAAAAACCGTAGTCATCTAGCAATAATATAGGAAATTATAGTTATAAACAATAATTACTTGTTTGACGAATTATGTTCACTGAATTGCATTTATAACTACCTAACTCCAAGTGAAAATTGAACAAATAATTGAAAAAATTCTATGAAAAGCCGCGAATATCTAGCATTACTATAGAAGTAGAGAGTTATGAACAAAAAAAATTGTTTAAATAATGGGGTTGAATAATTTGCTATCATGCTTAGCTCGCTTTAAGAGAAAAGTGGGCAAAAAGTTGAATATTTAAAAAAAGCGAAACTTTCTAGCATTATTCAAAAAGAATATTATTAAAAGTAATAATGATTTTCTTGAAAAATTATTTTTGTTAACCTTAATTATTCATTACCTCACTGTAATTGAAAAGATGAGAATCATTTGGAAATTTTAGAAAAAACCGCATCTTTCTAAGAGAAAATTTCTAAAAACGGTAATAAATTGTTAAAAAAGTTTATTTTAACATCTTATTATCAGTAGGAAGCAGTATCTTATGTATTCAAAACACTTTGATATAAAAGAAAAATCGCAAGCAAATCATATCAGATGATAATAGATAATATAATCATAAGAGAAAGATCAACTGAATTATCATTAATTTGCTCACAGAAAGATAAACTTCCTTTTGATAAAACCTTTTTTCTAATTTTTCCTGTTGAGTGATTTTATAAAAATCAAGTTGATCTTTCTTTGGATAAATAATAATTATCATTTTCTAATCTTTCTTCCTTCCGTTAGGATTATTGCTATTATTTTAGATCTTAATGCTGGAGAAATAATCAAAAGCCTCAATGATGATATTTGTTGAAAGTATATTTTCTGGTTACCAGTTATTGAATTTTTCATTTAATCTCAATAACATTCAGTTCTCTTAGTATCTCACGATAGTATACAAAGTTAAACAAATAGGAAATTTAAATAATCCTGAAGGTCCAATGGGTAATAAATCAAGTAGATATGAAAAATTCTGGTATCTAAGAACAATATTCTTCCTCCTTTCATACAAATTTAAGGAATACGCAACACTCTTAAATCAGACGGTGAATATTCACTTTTATATTTAAATCTGAATTTGCAACTGATTAGATAAGCCGCGAAATAAATTCTTCCAAAATAAGTTTTCACTTCTCTGTCGTTGTCTTCATCCACGAAAAATGGAGATAGTCATTCTGCTATTTACCTGCATTGTTTTTCTTGACATTACAAGTAAGTTTCATTCATGTGACATAATAGTTTTTGAAAAATCTGCTTGCCGCGTAGAAACGTTCTCATCGCGTGCTAGGCTCGTCTGTCGAACCACGCGCTTCGCGTTCGATACTGTATTTACTTCTCGCTACGCGCTCGATTTTCGTACTTCCCTTACGTTTGTGGATAGACCTTTGAAAATGGAGGGTAAAGCAATAATTGACATCTGTGACTTGTTGATTGTAAATTCCCTTTTGTTACATCTCTTTCGGCTATATTAGGTCCGAAACGCAACATTTTCTACATTATGTTCAACTCTATTATGTGCAACGTATTTTTAAAAGTTTCTGTACGGCGCCAGGACTCAAGTTTCAGATGAACATTTTTTCCGCTGAACATAATACTGTATCTTGTGTAGTTCTTCCATAAATTTAGATTTGTTACTTTTAGCCTTACTTTTCAATAATAAATCAAAAACCATCCATCTTATTAAAAAATGGTCCGAACAAAATTTTGCGACGTATGTTATGCAAACAAATTTAATATTAAACATTTTATTTCATCGACGCCTCCATTCTGTACTGTTCTACGTCACGCTTGGTCCGCGCCTGGGGTTCCAGTTTTTAATTATCATTTTTTAGGCTATTTTACTTGAAGGCAGCTGAGTTATGGTTCGTTTAACGTATCAGTGGTTATTTTTGGGGGTTGTTGAATATTACTGTGGGGATGAGGATATAAACTATCTTGAGCAGGTTTCTGGGTTGATTGTTTCTACTTTGGATTCTCTGCACGTCGAAATTTAGACGTGCACAGTCAGGCCAGTGCAGAGTGATAGCCCTGTCGAAAATCCCGACAAGGGTTCCCTGGCTACAAAAATTGCCCCCCCCCCCCCCCCTTTCTTCATCCTTCTTTATTAACTCAAATAAGCGTAAATTTTGCGTATTTATTCAAGGGACATTTCAAAAGTACTTGAGAAATTTTTCGTAATTTTGATTAATGAAGTTTTATTTAATGAAGATAACATCTCGTAATTATACATTGTGAAATTCAATGTACTTTACATTGAACGAAATGGGGATTGTTAGAGTCATCATGTATAGGTATAAAGAAAGTTGTCGCAATAAGTGCTTAAGAAGATTTGTACATTCTTCGAGCTTTTTTTTGTGGAAATTTATCAAGTACGTTAGAAAAGTCAACCCCTTTAGCTGAGTCGTTTCCAATTTATAAAATAGCAAGATAATTCAACCTTTCTTGACTTATTGTGCATCTCTGGCAGGTTTTTAGCAAATTAGCTGGTCTGCTAAATGATCACTCGATTGAAGAAATAGTCAACCCCAGATTAACTTTTTTTTCTGAGTACCAGCTTTGTGTTTACAATTTGAGCTTGTCATGATACTTTTGGCGATTATAAAAAAACGAGAAAAAATGATGAACTGACAATCAGAACAAATAAGTCTCAAAAAAATTCTTATACTTGAAAATGGCTTGAAAAAATCATGAAAATGTAAAAAATCATGGAAATGATGAACATGAATGAATCCCTTGACATTCTTAAAATATTTAATAAATGTGGACACCATATTCTAGGCCTTGGGGAAATCTAAGGAAAAATTAGCACATTTTCCTTGATACCCTAATAATACTATACATGGAAATGCAAGAAATAACTGAATGTTTTGCATCAATATGATCTGCTTTAACTGAAAAATTAATCAATTAGAGAAAGATACTTACAATGAACAAGATAAGGTGCTGCAAAGAAGAAAAACATGTTTTATATAGGCTGAATATGAGATATTTTCCGTTGCATTGCACTTATCATTTACTTACTTGTACCAGCGGGATGACGTTTATTTATTTACAAATTTTGCATCATATGTGATCATACATCATAATTCGCTTGCATACGCGAAGGTGTGTTCTTAGATGCGAGCTGAACTGTTGCCTGGTATAGCATGTAAACCCACCTTAAATTTATAACTAGATATACAAAGGCGATAAACCTACATTTCAAATAGCGAATTGATTTCTGAACTTTCTCAGTTCATATCAGGTTTCGAATCACAAGATAGTTATTACACTGACTCCCCAGTAATTTTTCAAAGAGTAAACCACAAATATCGCATTCTTGTTACAAGATATCACTAGCAAGATAGTTTGTAGAAAATTAGAAGAAAAGAAATGATCAGGCTCACAAAAAATAAGTTTGCGGAGCCAAAAAAGCGACCTAAATAGCATTGTAGTATTGATCTAGTATAGTCAAAATCTGCATTAGTTGAAATTTTCTGCTAAGAAGTTTTTTTTCTATTTGAATTTGAATTTTTAGTTTCGGCCAAATTATCCCAAGTAAGCCACCATAAATCGAAAGAATTTGTTTTCGCTGTTAAGCAAAAGTTTATAAAAGCACTTATGATCAGAAGCATTTTCTGAGGTTCCGCTTGCAAACAAATTGTACTTTTGCCCTTCGAAAAAAATAAGTTTGCACATTATTCTACATTTTCTCTGCAGATAAATGCAAAAAGAAATACTCAGTACTTTTATTATTTCACGGAATATAAATTTTTTAGAGCGACGCGCGAGCGCTCAGAGCATGCAGGACATTTGTCTATTTGAATTAATAGTAATTACTATTATTCCAAGTGTAGTTAAATTTGTTTATAAACAATTGATATAATATAAAACGAGTTCAATGATTTTATAGACGCAAGAAAGATTTATAGAACGTACGTTTTCAAGCAAAAATTTCAATTAAGAATCATCAAAATCCGTTCAGCCGTTCATGGGAAAGAAGTTGGGTATGTTGTAACATTACATTTTTATTGCTTATATAACTTTTGTAGAAAAAAAATTTTCGACTGAAAACCTGGAGAAATGTTTTCGAACATAAGGATTATTAAAAAATGAAATTGTCAGCGAAAAAACTGTGGCCTACTTGAGATAATTATACCTAACCTAAAAATTCAAACTAAAAAAAAAACGTTGAGCAAAAAATTCCAGCCATTGCAGATTTTGAATAAATAAATTTGTAACAAATTGGTTAAGTTTTTGGGATGGGGTCAACTTTGCACGTAGCAACTTTGCACGTGCCCAACTGTGCACGTCGATGGCCAGACGGACAACTGTGCACGTCGTTGGTCAGACGGACAACTGTGCACGTGCCAACTGTGCACGTGCCATCTGTGCACGTGCACAGTTGTCCAAGTACCAACTGTGCACGTGCACAGTTGTCCAAGTGACAACTGTGCACGTCTAAATTTCGACGTGCACAGTTGTCCAAGTACCATCTGTGCACGTGCACAGTTGTCCAA
>CAKNXH010062392.1:187602-243357 GCA_932178445.1 Andricus quercusramuli
GTGCACGTGCACAGTTGGGCAAGTGACATCTGTGCACGTGCACAGTTAGGAAAGTGACATCTGTGCACGGTAAAGTGCACAAGAGTCTATCTGTGCACGTCTAAATTTCGGCGTGCACAGTTGTCCAAGTACCATCTGTGCACGTGCACAGTCGTCCAAGTGACAACTGTGCACGTCTAAATTTCGACGTGCACAGTTGTCCAAGTACCATCTGTGCACGTGCACAGTTGTCCAAATGACAACTGTACACGTCGAAATTTCGACGTGCACAGATTGGCCCCTGTGGTCTCGTGCAAAGTTGTCCGTCACCCAAGTTTTTGAGCCAAAAAGTCCAATATTTCAATAAACAATTGCATTTTAAACCGGAAAAGAACTATTTTCAACGAAAAACTTAATTTTCAACTAAAATTATGAATCTTCAACCGAAAAAATGAATTTCCAATAGAGTAGTTCAACTGTCAAAAAAGGTGACGAATTTTGAATCCGAAAAGATAGGTTTTAAACGATGAGATGAACAAACGATCCTTTTTGCCTATAAATTACGATAATAAAAATTGATTTAAATCATTTGATCCAAAAATTATAAAAAATTTTGAAGGAATAATTTTCATGATCAAGTATCATCTTGACGGTAAAGGGGCAGAAAATTGTAATAGATTTGATACTTTCACGATGATTCATTATAATAAATTTAAATTTAAAATTTAGAAATTTCCTAGTCACTGTGATCCGCTCGTGACTCAAAAGGGTCGCTGGAAAAACTTACTAGACGCTACTGCATGAACTCTAGACGAAAACAAGACAAGGCGGCTGCCATAAAATTATCCTAGACTCTAGCTAGAAGAGCTGAGTCTAGAAGGTATCTGAAAATAATCTAGATTTTCGGTAAGAGGGTTGTACCACTAACTCTTGACGTGCACAACTGGGCTCGTGCAACTTGCTCCGTGCATAGCAATCAAACGCATCGGACAGCTGAACAGAATATAGAATGAAGACGTCGATATCTTAATTCGTTTTCCCGAAAATCACAATTTTTTGAAATGTTATTCCAAAGGAATATCGCGAGCTTCGGTTTTCTAAAACCGGGCATCAATTCTGCAGCTATTGTAAAGCAATCAACAAAGTGTGGAAAAAAGTAATAGAGTATTTATATCCGTTTAGGTTGTGGAGTTCCACTCTACTAATCATCCCCTATGCAGTAATGAGGATGTATTTCTTTGAGGGCCTTCTACCAAAAATAGTTATTTGTGTGGCAAGTGCAAAACATCAGATAATCAGCGTTTCGCACCTGACATACACAATATTTTTGATTACACCCTCGACGCGAAAAAGTTCGACGGAACACACGCACGATCTGGAAAATAAAATTAAGCAATTATCAATCATGAACACTGGACCAAGACTGCAAGACGTGAATGGACCTGAACTGTCATTGGTTGACATTGCACGTGTATTCCACTGATGGCGCACGCAGGCGAAATCACTTCAGCGAACCTAAAATTCACTATAGCCAATCTAAATTCACTTTGTCCAACTTTGGATCAGGAAATTGAACGTTAGGAATCCTTGCACCTCCATCAATCTTTGGTATTTTTCACGCTGCCCTCACTTCTACTCACTGTTAGTCCACCACCCTGAAATTAACCCCTTTACGCGTGACCGTGTATCGAAGAAACATCGACTTTTTCGCAAAGGCGTATTGAAATAAAATTGATGAAATTGTACAAAAATTTTATAGAGAACCAGTCAGCGGGTTTAGAAATTTTCCTTTTTTTGATTACAAATTTAGGTGCAGCAATTAGAAGCCCGAGTACAACGAGAGCTATTCTAACAGAACCATGTCCACCAAGAGGAAATACACCAGCTGAACCCGTTCCACCAGCCCCAACTCTGGTTCCTGGTCGACGGATAAAGATTTATGTCCAAACGCCTGACGATCGTGTTTTCTGTGGATTTCTTCGAGCTCATAAAAACCATGGAATTCCTTTCTGGGTTAGAAATACAATTCCAAATCAAATATTTCATTCAGAACATCTTGCTTTCATAAGAATGCCTAACCGCAAAGCTTTCGTTTCAAGTATTAAACATTTGTATCATGGTATTAATATTAACGATGATATCCCTGAAAATCACCGCTGCTTTGTAAGAATAGGAGCTGACACGACTTTAGGAGGAATACTTCACCCTTATAACAGCCTAGAACCACTATCGACAACTATTCGTCCGCGTTTTTTTGTACAAATACCAGATCGCAATAACGCTGTTTATGTGACAGAGCTAGATTATTACTACGGGCGCCGTCCTAGCTGGCTTATCTGAAAACTTGGACGCTGAAAAGTGGGATTTTGGTTTTTAATATATGATAAAAACTAACATCATTTTTTGTTAGTGAATGGGTTTCATGGTTGGGAATTCTGCAACCCGTTTGTGGCCGGATTACCTGATCCGGTCTTGGGCGGAATTGAAGCTGGATCCCGGCTGGGTCCTTCATTCGATTTCTACGCGGATCCCGAATAGAAATATCATTGTCTGAAAATTTGTCGTACTTTTTAGCAGCCTATCATTTTACAAGCAAGTGGAATTCAATATATTATGTTGATATTAATGAGGAGTTTCCGTATACTTTATGTGCTACCTCAATATGCATAATCTGAATCTTTATTAGGTCTCATCACTGATAGCTTAGTTTTCCTAATTATTACTCGTTCAAACACAAGAATGATTATATCAAACTTATGTTTGTTTGACCATATATCAAATGTGGAATTTGTTTCATTCAAATACATATTTTTAAGTTGAACAATAGGCTTTTTGAAGTAAATGAATATTGTTCGAATCAGAAAAATTCTTTAATCAAATATTTGTTCGACCATATATTAAAGAAAGCATGTTCTTTATTTAAACAACTATTTTTCTAAATGTAGCTTTCGAATGCCTCAAACTGAAAATTTCTGAATCCTTTCTAATTTTATTGTAAAATGTTTATCCCAAAGTCTTTTCGTTTCACATTGTGGATTTTTAAACAAGCATTACAGTTTTTAACGCTCAGATGATTTCGAATTAAAAACATCTGAAAATAAGAAAGTAAGAAGAATGTGATGTAATACTCACAAAGGCGGCAGTATGTAATAGTAACAAAAAATAAACAAAAAAGTTCTGTAGCAAAAATTGTACGAAACTTTGTGCTAGTTGGAAAAAAATCACCTCCTGCATTATGTCGTTCACCATAGAGTCGTAATTTTTCCATTGTTTATTGCAAAACGCAAAGTTCAAACCTCCAAAACTTTCTTAGATTCTAAATCCTTCCCAGTAATATTTATCAACAATATCAAACCAACAAAAAATCTTCCTCTTAGAATTCATGTTACATAACAAAACTTACAAGAACCTGAACATTCGCAAAACCCTGCAAACTTGCTTTCTAGAAAATTGTTCAGCAAGATCAGTCTGATATTGCTTAGTTTAGTCCTTGGTAACCAGATCGTTGATGCATATGTTATTATGGGTCTGGTAAACTATAACCAACAAAATTAATGCACTCATTTGACATAATGAGTTGCCCACTGAGGTTTTCTGGATTCTAGCAGTGTCAGGTATATTTTCGATTCCCTGACAGTACCCTATCCATATGTCTCTTACCGCATTTTATATCAAATTATTATATCTTTCCAAGGTTGCCCTGTACAAGTCCCAGTCTCCATTTTTTAGTCCTGTTAACAAGGCGTTCAGTTTCCTTTTTCAGGTCTTCAAGAGTGGGACACCTTCAGGGTGCATCCCTGCCCGTTGTCTTAATATTAAGAGGACAAATCATCCTCATACGTTTTATGCATACCTTTTTGTCTCTATGAGTATCCCAATCAGTTAATTAAGGGTTCCTATACCTTAAAACCTCAGGTCTATTGGCTGTCAATGAGAAGCATATCTGTCTATGACCCGATGGGAATGTGTCTGACGATACATGCCATTTCTTGAACATTTCGCTAAGACTTATCGAGTGTAGGGTCAAATAAATTACTTCGTTACATCTAGACGTCGCAATAAGGTTGAATCAATAGTTAAAAGGTAATTAAATGAAAAAACATCACGGCTGTAGTTGGTGTCCTTACTATTGCAAGTCGAATAATGTGCGTTAGCATCACATCAGATGAGGGATGTCTATCCTTTAAAACAACAGTATTCCACCAGATTGCATTACTCCTCAGATGTTTGTGGGTACTGAGAGTTGAATTGTAGGTACGCGAAGCAAATCACCATAGGTTGGCGTCTACCTCCCACATGGTGCTCGATCTTTATTCCCACCAACTCTCTGGAACAAATCCCCCAATATCCAATAAGTTTAATATTACCTCCGACATAAAGTGCTGCCTTAGGTGTTTCGGCGTATTTATCATAAATGACTCATCCGCTCTTATCAAAAGCATTCAGCTTTTGCCTCATCGGACCAAGGTTCTTGTATCAAGGCAGAAGCCGTTAGTTTCACTGTCAAACATCTGCTTAAGATAGTAGACACTCGTTCAACCTGGTAAAGGTTAATCTGGATAAGATCAAGACTGGTAGGGGAACATCTAGTGTCCACATTAGCTCTGAATTGTCTCCTCCACATCTTCCAAAAACAGATTCAGAGCTCTATGTTCACGTGTGGTTCTGGTTTTTCACAGGATCTTCATGTTGAATCTCTCTAATGCATAGTGAAGCCTGTATTCAATCTTCTTGACACTTCTGACATCTCCTACTCCTGCAGTTATTACAAGTTCGTTAGCTTGATTACCCACACTGACATCGAAAACCTTCTGTCCTTCTGTTGTCAAGGTCAGATTTTAAACTGCTCTCCTCCTAAATACTGCTTTTGGTTCCACGAATACACCAGGATTCCAAGCCAACACCTTCCCTGGCCTCAAGAGGTCTTTGCCGTCCATCTCTTTGATATTCGCTCCCGCCCAAGGTTGTAATCCGCGAACAGCTTCAATGAGCCAAGTTTGTAACACATTTCGTTAGAACAGATGACGTAGATACAAAAAGGAAATCAGATTCGGATTCAGCACAAAAATCACATCAAAAATGTCCCCTGGGGAAGTAAAGGAATTTGAGATCTTCTTCTGCTAGATCGTTCTATGGGCGGAGGCTTTGAACGAATGAATCAAGCAGGATTCTCCCTAGGGTACATCGTGAAATCCTGTTTTTCTTAGATTTTCTGAAACCTTGGATCGAAAATTTTAATCTCTATGAGAAGAAATGATCGCCTAGTGTTGTCATATTTAAAAAACATACTTAGAGATCGCTATGGAGGTTGCTACGCCGATAATTCGATTTTTTCAAGTTTTGTATTTCTATTCCGATAATTTGAATAATTCCATATTGCAATATACAGAAAATTCTCTATCGAAGTGCCATTAAGATTTATTCATTCATAAGGATTATTCATTCTTAAAGTAAGATAAATATGATTTTGCTGATATTCTTGAAAAAATTTAAATATATTTCAGAAGATTTTAGATACGTCAAATCAAAATTCGACCTAAAATTTAATTTTCAACCCAATAGTTGATATTTTAACCAAAAAGAATTAATTTTTGAAGTTAAAGCAGTTGAATTCAACCAAAGTTGACAAATCTTCAACCGAATAGTTGAAGGCTCAGACAAATAAATTTTCAGTCGGGGTAGAAAAAAATGCAATCTAATTATAATTTGTCGGGAAGTTTAAAGGATATTTGAAAATTTTTGATAAATTCTCGGAAATCTTTCAAAGTTTTGAAATTATTCCAATCACGTCAGAACTTCACACATTCCTAAATATTTTTTAAACTGAATAGAATCATTCTTCTAATTTTGAAAATCTATCAAAATAAAAAAGATAGCCCTAAAAGTTTTCAATTTTTTTTCATAATGTTTGAAATATTTTAAAATCTCTTCAAATAATCTCCATAAATTAGTTTTTTTGAATATAGGAAAATCTACACATTTATTTGAATTTTCGAAATATTTTTAGATTTTTAATTATTTTAGAATTTTTTTCGAAAACTTCTCAATATGCTTTAAAATAATTCGAATTTTTCCTACAATTTTTTTTATTTTTGCAGATTTAGAAAAATCTCCATGGAATCTTCCAGACTCTTTTGTTACAAATTTTTCAATCTTTTTCAAAATTCTCTGAAAATTAGTTTTTCAAAATAAAAATAAAATAAAATTTGTTTCCAAGAATAATGAGAAAAAAATTTGTTTTCTTGAAAACTTTCAGAATTCTTATAACTTTGTTGTCAAAATCATATTTTAAATTGTAGGACAAGAACTGCTTACATTTTTTTCAAGTAGTAGAAATTATGGTGAATAAGGTAAGTCATATGTTCCGAGATTCTCATAATTTTTAACTATTAATAATGGATGAATTTAATCCTAACGGTTATAAAGCCCAAATTAACTTTTTTCTTCCATGACGAACCAGATTTGTGGATGAAATGCTGCCCTAATAAACAATTACCTTCCTTGTACAAGATGGATTAGTTGTAATTGTACAGATGAAAATTTAAAAACTTTAAAAAGTCGAAATTTGGTTTAAAAACCTCCATAGTGAACTGAAAATCTATATTACTTAATCTAGCAAAATATAAATAAATGAATATTTTTATATTTTCTGGGTATCTAATTTATCTTAGTGCGTTATCAAGAATACATACCTTGCCTAAATAAACTAATTGCATCCATAAATCCTTTACATTAATTCCCCTCCCATCTCTCTCTCGCTCTCCTCAGATAACAAAAAGTGAAGGTAAACATTTCTGAAGGTTCTATTGGTGATCAGTCAAGTAGATATAAAAAATTCTGGTTTCTCATGTGAACAGTCTTACTTATAAATTCACTTTTACATTCAATTCTGATTGAATTCTGTCAAATAATTTCTCAGTTCTCTATCGCTGCCACAATCCAGAAAAAATGAAGATCTTCATTTCGCTATTTACCTGCATAGCTTTTCTTGATTTCACAAGCAAGTATAGTTTATAATAATAATAATAATGATAATAAATGAGAAACAGATCAATTTAATCTTTGATTGGATAAAGGTGATACAGTGTTTCGATGCGAAATTCAATTTTCAAATTGTCAAGTAAATGCCAGCTCGGAAATTGTTCAAAAAATTATGGAAAAAAAGTTGTTGATCAACCTTCAGCAGTGAAATTCACAAATTTATACCCTTATTTATCTCTAGAAGTTATCAGACATAATTTTTCACGAAAATTTCGGATGCCGTATGCTTGCGTTGAGTCAAATTTACATATAATTTCGAAAACTTCAATTGATTAACTACTCATTAACAGCTATTTTACCGTGTTGAACACGGAAAAAAATAAGTTTTTTCAATTTGTCGATCTAATTCAAGAGCAGCGGATATAAAAGACAGTTTGGTGAAGAAATTAGGATTCTATCCCCCACCCCTACCTACATATAACCATCAAAACACAAACCTAACTCACGCCGCACACACTTACCAACTGAGCTATCCATTTCCTGAACTTTGGCGTAAAAATCTTGGCTAAGTTTTTTAAGGTGCTAAATATTATATTCGCCCCTGAACGAGTTTTCTGCTTGGATTTTTGATGAAAAATTTGGTCAATTGTTTATTTTCTAACAACGTTTACATTTCATTTGTTAATACTTCAGCAGTACTATTCTCCAACGATTTTCAGAATGATCAAACAAGGTCTGACGTCTATGCTGAAATTATCTATGAATATTTTCCAGTTGGTAAGAATATTAAAAAAAAGTTCATTATGTTATAATTAAATAAATGAAGAAGTTTTATTTTTTGATATTGGCACTTTTTAGCTTATTTAAATCCAGAGTTTTGATATAAAATGTGGGAGAAAAAAGATGTCTTCAAAATTATTTGCAGAATCAACTAAGCCTATCATTTTGACGCCTCTTTCCTATGATACTTTTCAAATTTACAATGATTTTATAATTATTGTTAAAATTTAAATGAACAAATTCAGAGGGTACTTTTTCAACTAAGGGCTCAATTTTTTTACATAATTAACTAACAATGTCTTTGCGATGACTTTTCGCTATGATACTTTCCAAATTGACAACAATTCTTAATTAGTTTAAAAATATTTAGAAATAAATTCGAATATTCTTAATTATTGTTTATGGAGCGAACAATAATTTCTTCCAGATGAATCCTTGCCATGACACTTTTGTTTTACATAAAAATAATCAAACATGAAAAAATGTTATTTTTGCTCTCAAATAGAAAGTTACGAAAATTGTTTGTTAAAAAATCCATACAAACAAATTGTTTTTAAATTCAGGAATCTTTGACTTAGAAAAAAATTGGAACCGAATCAATAGTGTAGGCTAAAAATTGAATTGACCACAGAAACTTTTTTTGCATCACTGCATGCAGATTAGTCCAGACGATAGCGCTCTGGATTTGTAATCGGAAGGTCTGGGCTCGGCTCTTGCTACGTGCACTTTTTGTGATTCTTCACACTTCACTATTTTCTCATATATTTTGCTCTTATGTCATATAAAAATAATAAAAATGTGAATGTATTATTAGAGGCAAATGAATGAAAATTTTATTCAGACATCGCTTATATCCGTGGCTCTTGAATAAAATCCATTAACTTAAGAAAGCTTATTTTTTCCGTATGGAGCAACTTTATAAATCTAATTTTTTCACAAAATTAGGTCCAGCTATAAGAAGAAACAGAACGCATCAACAACCCCTACTTGCTCGTTTTCCTCGACAAAGTCGTGTTTATATACATATGCCAGATGATCGTGTTTTTGCTGGAGTGATCCAAAATTTGCGTGGACGTCCAATTCCTTTCTGGATTGCCAATCCACGTCAGTTTCATTATTCAGCACAGCGTATTTTTATAAACCTGCCTAATTTGAATGGTGCAATTGCAATTATCAAACCTCTCGATCATGGTATTAATCTCAATGATGAAATTAGTGAATTTCATAAATGTTTCATATCAGTAGGACGTAACACTTTATTATCAGCAGTTCTTCGCCGATACTATCCCAACCAAAGACTACCAGATACTAATAAACCGCGCGTTTTCGTACGAATGCCAGATGGTAATAATACTCTTTACGTGGGAGAACTAGATTATGACTTCGGTTGTCGACCTAGCTGGCTTGAATGAAAAAAAAAAAAAATATTAAGAAATAGATGTTACAAATTCAAACTTTTTTTTAATATGCGATTTCAGTGGTGAGCCAGACATAAAAACTTATAGGAAAACAGTACAAGGTGCATACCAGTAAGAACTGAATAATGGGGAACGGTAATTGGGGTTTAGAGCAAACGTTCTGTAGTGTTTGTTATAAGTAAGAATATTCAGAAGAAGTTTTATAATTGAAACATGCGTTTTCGAAAAGGCGCTGCAAATTTTGTCCACCAATAAATTATTGACAGGTTAGACTTGAGTATCTTTTGTATCTTGAGCTAGAAATCAAAAAATATTTCTTGTAGTTTCTTTTCTATGATATTTGGCAGCAATGCCTGTTATGTCTGTTTAAAGCACAATGTTAATATGAGAACTCTGTAGCAATACCGAATAAAAACTTTATCTTCTGAAAGTTATCCATTTTCAATTTTATTTTAACCTATTCTAGATTAATTATTTTTCATTATTTAGATTTATATCTAACGCCAAACGTAGCTCACTTCCCGCTATAGTCCCTGCTTCCAACCATAAAATTTTATACGTTTCGCTCATTCAAATTTTTCTAACAGGTTCCAAAAACTTGACCACTTTCCGAGCATAAGCAGCGATTATTTGCATAGAATAAAACTTCCAGTTACAAACACTGATTCAGGGCGCGTTTTATAGTTTAACAGTGTTTTATGTTCTCTCTTTCTCCTATTATAGTTCTGTTACACTACCTCGCCTTTCCCCCACTTCTTTACAAATTCCTTAATTCTATCTCTACTCTCCTTACATTCTGCGTACCACCATCCCTTTTTCATTCCATGTATATCCTTCAAAACCTAATCTCCTCGTCCTCCATTCCTAGCATATTTTATTACCTACTTCCATTCAATCCATTCTCTCCCTTATTCTTCCTTCTACAAAACTGTGATATATCCCGTCTCTCCTTTGCCTATAAAAGTCACGTCCCCATTTCACCTCGATATTTTCAATGCATATAAACAAACCCTTCTAAACGTCTCGCTTTCTGCACCCCATATCGCGCCCCTTTCCCCTAACTCTCCTGTCCAGTAATTTATATCTTGCCCTATGAACACTAACTCCTCACTGCTTTCCTCCATCCACTGCCTTATTATTAAACACCTTCAACCAGTCTCTCAACTCCCAAAAATTCCCCTGAGACCATACCCACCATTCTCCTATCCCTGTCGTGTTCTTTCCTTGCTTCATGCATCGTCATCATGCACCCCTTGGCCACACTCGTTCCAAGCTCTTCTAGTCCTTTTTTCCATCCACGTTTCATTCAACTTTACTTCTCTTTATTTTTGCTCAGCCAGCCAGAACCCTTTATTCTTTTTTTTTTAAACCTGACACATTCCAGGAAGCCAAACTCACTGTTCTCTTTTTTCCTTTCCCGCTAATTATTCATGAGGCCAATCTCTCTTCTCCAATGAGAACTCCGCCTCCTCGCTGCTGTTCTCCTTCCGTTTATCTTATCTTATCTTATTTTATCTTGTTCTATCTGTTCGCAGTTTTTCTCTCCTTTCCCTTCAAATCCATACCTTGTCTCTCACCCATAATCTATCTCTCCCTATCCTAACATAACCCCTGTTCCTCCTCTCTATCCATGCTCTTCGCTTGATCCTTCACTTCTTTCTCTATCTCTCTCTGAGTTAAGTCCTTTTCAATTATTGTATTCCTTCCTCTCAGCACCTTTTTCTTTTCCTTCAATTTTTTCTCTTTTCCATTTAATTAAGCCGTACGCGAATTCTCTTATTTTCCACTCTCGGTTTTGTATCAGACCCCTTCGCTATGTATCCTACTCTCTCCCTTTGTATTTTCACTATCTACCTATGCTTTCCTAACCTTTTTTTCGAACAAGTTTATTTCACATTTCCTCCCTTCCTCATCCTCTCTCTCAGCTTATGCATTATACTTTTCAGTTTCTTCCATAACTCGTCATCCTTGGCCTTCCAAATAGTATTCCATTTCTCTTACTTCTCTCCCACTTTTCTTACTTCTTTCCTTGTGTGTTCACTCTGTCTAAACCTGCGCCATTTTTGTCTCTGAACCCTCTGATGATTTTATCTAGGTTTTAAAAGCTTCTCCCCTGATCTCCTCCTTTCGGGCGATGCTCTATTACTAATCTTCTTTGTCATTTTGTCGCTTTCCTCTTCCTCGTCTGCGTCCTCTCTGAGACTGTGTCTGCCCCCACCCTTTCCTGGAATCACAAACTGCTGTATCTCGTGGCCACATGCATACCTACTTTTCCTACAATAAATTTTTGAATTTCTATCTAAAGTTTGATCTAAAAAGGTTTGATAACAGAACTATGAGTTACTTTTACGAATCAGAAACATTCTTATATAATTTGATATTAAAATTAGAGATGAAAACGTAAGGCATGCTAAAAAAATCCCGGACTACAGAAACAGTTCCCTGAAATTTCCAATATTTCCCACGTATATAAAAATTCTCTAAGAACTATTTTACATGCCAATAAGATCATCCGATTTTATTTTAAGATAGAGAATAATTCACTGTATGAGCCATACGTACCTGTAACATAAAAAATGTACACCTTAGTCTTTAGAACAAAAACAATTTTGCTCTAAACATTCAAGATAAAAATATAAACTTACTTAAGAAAGATATTAGGTACATCGTAATTAAAAAAGAAATTTAAACACAATCGAAAAATTTCCCTTTCTTGAAAAAATCCCTGTTGTTCAGGGTTTTCAGGTGGGTAGACACCCTGTCTAATCCCTATAAGGGTTATTTCCCATATTCTGTGAAGAAAGACCAGGAATTTTTGTGACGTTTACCGGCTTTATATTAAATTCTACATTACTGACATTTTTTAACAACTAAAAATTACATACCACGTTGAGAATTTGAGAAATTAAATATTTGTATTTTCTATAAACCCAAATTTTGAAAAGAACAATTTTTTAAAAGATTTCTGTCATTCTAAAAATTCAGCACCGTATAAATAACGTTTCTTAATGTATTTTATTTGGTGCTGTACATTTTAAAAGCGAGATATAATTTTGTATGGACGCAAGATGTTCCAAAAAATATCAATAAGGCAGGACTTAGGTAAGTCTGACCTTGGAGAAATGCGAAATTGTAGCATTTCTAACACTATTGCTTCATTTGAAATCCATAAAATACTTTATATATATACAGTTTGTAACGTACACATATCATTCAAAATTGAATTCACATAATTGTAATAATTATACTTGGAAGATTTAAGGAAAGGATTGAATCATGATTCATCCCGGAGTAGCAGTTAGCTCTAGTTTACAATACCGTACATTATAAAAAATTATCAGAGTTTTGGTAACTTTCCACACTTGTAGCTCAGTATACTATTTTATAACTGCTTTTTATCACGGTTTCTGAATTAATCACGCCTTGCATGCTATACACGCTACCCCAGCAAAATTGTTGTAAGATCTAAAAAAAAAACAGGAAATCCTTTTTTCATCTACAGAATCAAAATATTGCGGTACGGCAAAAAAAATGTTATTCGTCATCCATCGTAGTACGCATGGTTGACAAATTGTCTGTTTAAATAAAATAATTCTTAAATTTCTATGGGTAATAAATTAAGCAGATTTGAGCATTTCTGGAATCTGAGAATAGTAATCTCCGTCCTTCAACAGTATCATAAATTTTACATAAAGCTCTGTCATCAGGTAGTTAACGTCAACTAACCGTAATCTTTTAAGTGTTTCTATAAGCCGCTGATTAAACTCTCCCAAAGTAAGTTTTTAGTACTCTGTTGGCTTTATCAAGAAAAAATGAAGAGCGCCTTTCTGCTATTCGCCGCAATAACTTTTCTTAATTTTACAAGTAAGTTTGATTTACCATAATAATACTATTAATAAGAAATAAGAAACACTGTCAGGGACGAATGCATTTCAAAAGAACAAGTCTTTTGGTGAAAGGAAAAGCCCTACCTTCTTTCTCCTGAATTCAGAAAGAAATGCTGCAGCTACCGTACAAAAGTTGACAACTATTTCTTCGTGACGCTTATTGAAAATATCTTATTAATTATTCTACAAAGCTTTTTATCTAGAGGGGATGAATTTCGGTACCCTCAGCTCTAAACGGATCAAGTTTGCACGCACCATCTGTGTGTGCACAAATATAATACACTCCCAACTGTACACCATGAAACTTAAGCATTCCCATGTGCGATACTCCAAACACTGAACGTTGAAATCTAGATGTGCAGAAATTGAAGCTTCCCAATTGTGGACATATCAATATGGTATACTACCAACTATACACGTTAAAATTTAGGCGTGCACAGATAGAACCATCCCAACTATGCACATGTAGATATGGTACACTCCCAATTATGCACGTTGAAATTTAGATGTGCTCATATGGTACCCTCCCAACTGTGCACGTCTGACTCAGTTGGTTGTAATGTAGGTGGGGGGAGAGCGTGAGGTACCACCCATTGCGGTAAAGCTATAAAGCCTATTATGCCATACCCGTGTGTATTCTCAAGGCAGTACTCCGAATCCGGCCATCCTTCGCCGAGTGTTTTTTGGATCCCGGTGGGTTTCTTTGTTATAAAAGTTCTGAAATTATACCTCTCAGGTGCCAGGCATACCTATCGCACAGAAAATGAGGTCCTCCTTTGTTGATCAGGTAGAGTGATCGTCACCAACTCTGCTATCCGGCAACCTTCCTAGCAGGCTAGGGTGTACGTAGCGATCCCTCTGAGGTAATCAGGTAGCTGCACAGATTCGAAGTACTGTCCTGGTGTGTTATGTAAGTGTATGTGTGAGTGTTCATTACACGAAATCGGCCAGCGGCTATCGAGCGTGGTGCCCCTGTAGGAGCTTCCAAGCGCAAGAAGAACGCTGACTCATTTTCGAGTCTTCTCAAAATTGGCTTTGACCCCCAAGGCTATTCGCCTCGAAACGGAGCTCCACCTTGGTATGATACCAGATTTTTCTGAGAGGACCTACAGTTTAAGGTGGGTTCCGAACCACCGAAACCCCGGTAGAATAAAATAGAAAAATTTCCATTGTTACCTTGCTCAGGGATCGAACCCCAGACCTCCTGCACGGAAGTCTGACCCGCTATCGTCTGAGCCACCGAGGCTTCTACGTCTGACTTAAAACGATTAAAATCCCAACCAGGCATGTCTACGTGTACATATGGTACACTTCCTACCATGCACTTTGAAATATAGCCCTGTACAGATGCTACTTTCGCAACTGTGCACGTCCCACTTGAAACTACCAAATGTCCAACCTACATGTTCACGTCCACAGATAGTACCCCCCTGAGTGTCTACTTCGTCACTGTGAAAAATGTATGTTGCCTTGAGGTACCTCTGGACTAGTATTTTGGTTAACAGTTTTTCCGGAACAAGTATTTCTGGGAAATCACCTCCCAACATCAAAAAATACCTGATGTTCTCGCGGTGGAGGAGTCTCTCTACTTTTTCCGGGATAGTTCTTCCAGAATATCACTTTCCACCCTCATGAAAAAAAGTTGTTGGTAATGATTATATCACAATGTTTCTTTTCCAAAAATTATGAGGATAACTTAAAAGAAACTTTTGTTGCTTTGAGGTGGCACTGGATGGATTTTCCCGGAAGGTCGTTTATCACCTTCCGATTCTCCTTGTTTTCAATTTGGATATGATTTTCTGAAGAGCCGTGTAATGATGCATCGAAACGTTACACGTATTTCTTAAGTTTGAAAGATATTTTCACTAAATACTTGTTCAGTATAACTAGAGCCCGAGAGTATGATTGCTTAAATTAGAAATACATGTCTCGGTTTATCTTCAAAGGGTAGACTTTAACTTTTGTTCTGGAGAAGAGATTTCTTAGGATTATCTTATTTTTGGCGTGTAATTTCTGCGGAAGTCATTGTTACAAACTCTCCCAGCGGTGATTTTGGGGGTGACTTTGGGGGAAATCAACGCAGGCTTCCCCGTCAGCATTGTTTGCTGTTGTTCTTTGATGACTCTGGAAATTGTTCGATCTTTTCAAGCAGGCGAAGAAAAAAAAATCAAGAGACTCTTCGATCACTCAGATTCATAACGGGTTTATTGCAGTTCCGTAAAGTTAGCACAACAACCATAACATTTCCAACTTTTTTTTATTGAAATCGTTTAGTCATCGTTTGATCATGTTTGGAAACCAAATTTTGTCGTTTGGACGGAAAAACTCAAAATGATATTGAGTTTTCAAATTGGAGTGCTAACTTCATGCTACACAACAAATTCTATTTATTTTTTTCTAAAATTCTTTTAACATTCGTTTGAATATCGTTTGGTCGCGTTTGGAAACACAGTTTTGACGATTAAACTTCGAAATTGTGTGAGTTATCGAATAAAGAAGTCATTAGCACGATACGCGCGTGCGGTGCCTTCTCAAGTGGTAGCGACCTTCTTTGGTCGGCCATGTCCGTAACTGTAACATGATGAGACATTTTTTTTCCAAATTAAAATTTTTAGAAGACATGCATGACTTTAGCCCTTTTTCATTCCTATGTAGCGGTGCTAAAGTTCTACTTGTCAGGAGCAAAAAGTCACATCATACGCAAATAATAAAACTTTTTTTTTGAGTTCATCCGCCCCCTCGCCGCAAGAACTGTAGTACCGAAAATTTCAAAAAAAAATGTTAAATGTTTGGATTATCTAAATTTTCGCAGATTTTCAAAATTTCTAAAATATTCAAAGTTTCTAAAATTATTAAAATGATAAAAATTTATGAATTTTATTAAAGGTTCAAATTTTCTAAAAGTTCGAAAATGTTAAAAAAATTGTAATTTATCAAAATTCCTAATATTTCTGAATTTTATCAAATGTTCAACATTTCTAAAATTATCATGAATTTGCAAATGTTGGAAAAATTTTTAATTATTCAAATTATCAAAATTTCTCAAATTTCTAAAATGTTCTGAATTTCTGACATTGTCAAAATTTCTAAAAAAATAAAAACGTATCATATTTTCAAAATTACAATTTTTGAAATTTCTCAAATTTCCGAAATTTCTAAAATATCTAAAAAATTTTAACATTTTTCTAAATGTAAAAATGTTTAGATTATCAAAATTTCTAAACTTTCTAAAAGTTCTAAAATTTCTCAAATCTTCTGCATTGCTTAAATTATAGAAATTTCTGAAATTATCAAAATTTCTCAAATTTCTTTAAAACTCTCAAATCTTCAAAAGTTTGGAGGTTTTCAAATTTTGTTGCTATTTATATTTACCATAGATTTTCAATATTTTTATACTTTCGAGAATTTCCTAAATTCATACAAATGTATGCAGTCACATTTTCTCCTGAAAAAAAGAACTTTGGACCCGCTTAATAGGAATGGAAAAGAGCTGAAATTATGCATGTATTGTAAAAATTTGATATTTTGGGAAATTATCTTGTCAGGATGTCTGACTCATCCTATTATATTTCAGGACACGGCTGATCAAATAATGTCACTACCACTTGAGAAGGCGCCGCACGCAAGTATGGTGCTAATGACTTTTTTGTTCGATAACTCACACAATTTAGACGTCCAAACGTCAAAAGTGGGTTTCAAAAGCGACCAACTGACATCCTAACGATTGGTAAAAAAATTGGAAAAAAAATATATTTGTTGTGCAGCGTGAAGTTACCACTCCAATTTTCAAAATTCTATATCTTTTTAAGTTTTTCCGTCCAAACGACAAAATTTTGATTCCAAACATGATCAGATGATGACTAGACGATTCCACTAAACAAAATTTGGATATTTTATGGTTGTTGTGCTATCTTCACGGTCATGTTTACTGCTGGGTTGATTTTGTAAGAAAGTGAGAACCTCTACGATTAAAGGACGAATGGTCATAAATGATTGTGAAACCTGTTGTTTGGGGGGAGGGGGCTACACGATTATTTTATCCCAGTCTACATAACTGGTCTTATAATTTGCAAAATTATGCGCTTTGACTCGAAGCTCTATTTTTTTTCATTAGGTCAGGCGATAAGAAGACCTAGAACACAGTCAACATCTGCATCTACAGACGTTACTAGTTTGCCTCGACGTACCCGCGTTTATATACATACGCCAGATGATAAGGTTTTTGCTGCGTTTCTCACCAATGCCCTTTATGGAACAATTCCTTTTTGGCTTAAGAACCCACGTCGATCAACACAGTCTGCACAGCGTGTTTATATAAGATTGCCTAATGACATGGGTTTAGTTTCAAATATTCAACATCTGGAACGTAGTATTGATATTAATGATATTCTGAGTGAAGATTATAAATGTTTGATACCAGTAGGGACGAAACATTTTTTATCAGCAGTACTTCGGCGATACAACTCTGAGAACCTACCGGCTACCACTAAACCGCGCGTTTTCGTACGAATGCCAGATGGTAATAACACTATTTATGTGGGAGAGCTAGACTATGACCACGGCCCTCGTCCTAGCTGGCTTGAATAAGTTAACTTAATAATTATAAAATATTGAAAATTTTGATTTTTTATTCAATATACGATGACAGGTAATTGCCGTTTTGGTCACAGGCGGGTAACAAAAAACCCATTATCTGTTTAAAGAAAAATTGCAATATAAAAACTATGTAACAATCCCGAATAAAAACTGTATGGTCAAAAAAGTAATACTTCTTAGTTTTATTTCAATCTATTCGAGGTCATATATTTGTTTTATTGTGTCGGGCCTTGCCTAGATCCACTTTAATCCGTACTTCAAATTTGTTTAACAAGTCCTAAAAAAATAACGAGTTCTGCAAAAAAATACGTTTTCGAAATGTCTAACTCGACATGATATAAGGAATTAGCAACAAGTATTTTTGATTTTCTTTTCATGCAGAATGTGAGTGAGAGGGGTCAACAAGTGGTACCAATGACCATGACCTTGAATTCGATTTTCGAGTTCATTTGCATGTTACAGTGATTTTTAAAAAATGAAACCCCTACTTTTGACCTTAGATTTGAAAAGAGCTGGAAATTTTACGTTCAGAATAATATTTTTATGTAGGTTATGGCAAGGTCGAATGAAGGTCAAATTTTCGATAATCTTTAAATGAAAGGTGTTAACTTGGAATTGAGGTTGGGAACAGTAAAATGTTTCGGACAGGAGTTATCAGAGTTATCAGAGTATTTAAACATTATCGCAAATAGTTAACCCCCTCTGCCCCCTTCAATTTTTATCTGAAACATGTTTCTATATCAACAAAAATTCTGAGTTATTTCCCATAATAGATTAAGATGTTCCACCCTGTATATTTACTTCTTTTAAATCAAATATGAATCATTTCCTCAAATTTATAATGCACAAGAAAACTTGAAAAATGTTTGCTAAAACATTATTCATTCAAAGAATATGTGAAAAAGAATTCACTATTTGCTCTGGAATATGCAATTTGACAGTTAAAGCTCATTCAAGTTGAATCATTGTACCCGATTTCTATCAAATTCAACAAAATTTATGCGCTTTTTCTCGCCTTTTCGTGAATCTATAAAGTCTCTGAAAATTTACTTGTATTGGCTAGAAATGAAATGCATTTTCTTTAAAGTCCTTGATTTCCTCTTGAAGTGTTATGAGATCGTTTGATTTCTCATGAGCTTCTAAATCTAATTGAATTTGGGAACAAGCCTACTTTACAGACAGTGACAGATTCGCAGTTACATATACGCGCTTATTTCGAAACAACTGCTTAAACCCTGTTTGAATGGTCATATAAGTTAACTTTTTGAGTTCATTTAAAATTGAGTGTCCGGATGCAATAAGGGCACATAAAATTTTCTCGTGCGGAAACGAAGTCCCCTGGAGGCTTTCAACAAAACTTTAGAATTTTAATTTTTAAAGGACATATCTGGCTGTGAAATTGTATTGCGCATCTTTTTTATCTAGGATAAAAAGTTGTTGCTTTTTTAGTTTACAAATTAAAGCCGAAAAACTGACTTTTTGAAAAAAATCAATTTTAATCCGTTTTTCACTTCAACTCGCGCTCCGTTCGTCAGTTTTTCGAATTTTTTGATAAAATTTTCAGAAAATGCACTTTAGGGTATCGATTGACTGATAGAGTAAGAGGAATTCAACAAAAAAATTTTGTGTAATTGTTATTAATTTTTTTCTGATGCTCAGCGTGAATCGGACTTTTGTAACTTCCAGCGTTTCGTTTATCGAGGGAATTTCAAGCAAGGAAAAACTTCTCGCGACAGAAGTGCGGAGGAAACTGTGATAAAGTTTTTGATAAAGTTTCAGATCAAAATATTCAATAGTTTAGGAGTAGTTGTGATTTTAGTTTATGTCAGCGCTTGAGCTTTCGAGTGTACTTTAGCACTCTGGGGCTTTTCGCCGTGACACGGTCTCGCTCTTGTGAGTTTTTGCTTACAATACGATATTAATTACATTTTTCAGTGAATAAGAATTCAGTGAAATTAAGGTGATAAAACACTCATGAATTTTATTAGGTTTTTAATGTATGTTTGCGGTTTATTTAGATTTAACTGTGAGATAGATACTATACACCTAATGTTTACACTTGCATTCGGTTTAACTTTGAAGCGACTTTGAACATTCGCTTTGTAAACAACCCTATGCACACGCTAAATTTTTTAATTCATGAATGTTTTTTTAACATACTTTCATTGAATTGCTATTCACTGATAAATTTAATTAAAATCGTATTGTAAGCAAAAACTTACTAACGCGAGAACGTGTCACGGCGGCAAGCCCCAGAGTACTATAGTACACTCGAAAGCTCAAGCGCTGACATAAACTAAAATCACAACTACTCCTAAACTATTGAATATTTTGATCTGAAACTTTCCCAAAAACTTTATCACAGCTTCCTCCGCACTCTTGTCGCGAGAAGTTTTTCCTTGCTCAAAATTCCCTCGATAAACGAAACGCTGGAAGTTACAGAAGTCCGATTCACGCAGAACATCAGAAAAAAGTTAATAACAATTACACCAAATTTTTTTGATGAATTCCTCTTACTCTATCAGTCAATCCATACTCTAAAGTGCATTTTCTGAAAATTTTATCAAAAATTTCTAAAAACTGACGATCGGAGCGCGAGTTGAAGAGAAAAACGGATTAAAAATGATTTTTTTCAAAAAGTCAGTTTTTGGGCTTTAATTTGTAAACTAAAAAAGCTACAACTTTTTATCTGGGAGAAAAAAGGTGCGCAATGAAATTTCACATCTAGATATGTCCTTCAAAAATCAAAATTCGAAAATTTTGTTGAAAGCCTCCAGGGGACTTCGTTTTCGCACGAGAAAATTTTATGTGCCCTTATTGCATCCGGACCCTCAAATTTTTTTGTTGAATTCCTCTTACTCTATCAGTCAATCCATACCCTAAAGTGCATTTTCTGAAAATTTCATCAAAAAATTCTGAAAACTGACGATCGGAGCGCGAGTTGAAGAAAAAAACGGATTAAAAATGATTTTTTTCAAAAAGTCAGTTTTTCGGCTTTATTTTGTAAACTAAAAAAACTACAACTTTTTATCTGGAAGAAAAAAGGTGCGCAATAAAATTTCACATCTAGATATGTCCTTTAAAAATCAAAATTCGAAAATTTTGTTGAAAGCCTCCAGGGGACTTCGTTTTCGCACGAGAAAATTGTATGTGCCCTTATTGCATCCGGACCCTCAATTCACGAGTCAAATCGAAAACTGACAACCAGAAAATATTTTATAATAGGCTACATCTTGACTTCCCGAAAAATTGACAGTGCTGGGAGAGGGAAATGGATAAGTCCCGAAATTTCGGGACCACCAGTCAAACATTGGAAAATTTTTGACTGATCATCTCGAATTTTGGGACGACGAGACACTTCACCATTGGAAGTTGATAAAAAATCAATAAACCTAGTGAAATAAATCAAGATGAACTAATTCTTATTATTCCATTATGACTCCGGAGGCGTCTTCAGGTTGCGGATGGAGAGTCCCTGTATCAAGGGTTTGTGCTGAATTCAGTTAAAATACTCAATGAACGGTCCCTTACCATTGTGCAGGGATGGTCCCGAAGGAAAAATCCCCCAGCTGTGGCGTAAAAGCTGTGCAAAAGTACACGCGAGTACTTTGATACGAGCAGGCGCGTCCAATACCAGCAGATCTTGCCGAATGCGTCGGTGCAGGAGAAGACGAGTACCCTGACGCAGCGTTAACTAAACTGCTACCGCTGATAGATACCCCACCGCTCGGTAGGGGGATACCACCCCGGGCCCGGTAGCTCGGTAGTCTTCGAGGCAGGCTCCCCGATGCGAGCAGACGGCTGCTTTCGTATACCTGCCACGAATAGCCCTTTCATTCAAGCTTTCATTGTTACGAGATAATGACCAGTTAGAATAACTGAAATTATAAAGACATGGCTCAATTTAATTTTAATTAGCAAATGAAATCCGTGTAATAATTTGAGAGAAATGAAAAAAAAGTTCTTGAAAATCAGTTGATATCTGCACTAACGAAGGAAACATTTACAAATCTTGTGAATATATTAATGGGACCTCTCAGTGAAACAAAAGTGCGATAACTCTCGAAGTTATTATCCGATTTTCGTCTATCTTTTTTTAAGGTTTTTGTCATAATCTAACAAATCTAACACAGCCTATTAAAGTTTAATTTATTATTATTTTACCAAATTTCATGTTCCTCAACCGGCTCTAATTCTCTAACAATGGGAAGGTCGCACTAAGCAAGCATCCTCGTCCGAGTGACAGGCGTCCAGTGCCTCTATTGGGTTCTAGTATTGTGAAAAATTTTCAGGGTGGCGACCCTACCGCTCCCTAGAGTGCGAAAAAAGTTTGGGAAACGCTGCCCTGACAAAACCGTCGCCAGGGAGGAGCTGGATGTTGACAGCTCGTCACATCCACCGCACGAGAACTCCGTTGAAAGCATTGACGGAGAGGAGGACGAAGTCGGCGCAGCCGGGCGCCGACCCAGCGAGAACGGTGCCGCTCTGAAAGCGCGCCGCCAGCACACAGAACCAGACGTGCTTCCCCAGCAGCCACACGACGATCAACAGGAAGAGGACGACACCGGTAGCGCCAGGAGGCGCTACCGCTTACAAACACGTGTTCCAGTAGAATACCGGGATACGCGACGCTACCCCCATCGGAGGAGGCGCACGTAGTAGATCCTAAAATGTATAGACGAGGCAAGTGCGAGCTACCTCGTATGGGTTAGATTATTTACTCACCCGGGGCTACCGCAATGAACCAGGTAATTGATATGTATATTTTTATTGTGTGGCTACCGAAACGTACCACCATATCTGTACAAACTTTCAGCCTTATTTTTTCAAGTAGTGCAGGGGGATCTCTAAACCAGAGGGTAAGCAAACTTTATCCGGGAAGGGGTGGGTTTGTTATAGGCCACTGGCAGAGTTGAGAACCCCGTAACATCGACACTAGCCTATTCGATCTTCCACTTGAATTTTCGAAAGAAAATTAAAGTGAAAGGCCTTTGAGGCTAATTGTCGATTTTACGGTGTTTACAAACGACGAGTTTGCTTTCCCTCATTGAAACATGCTTTCTCCCGGCTCTCTCCCTGTCCCTTCAAGGCCGCCGGTAATAGCCACTTAATTATCTAAACACGTGCCCGGTCACGTTTTCCTCCCGTGTTTACGCTTTCTTAGCCGTTGAGATCTTCGTTTTGTCATGTACGCCGGGACGCTCTCTGATTCCACTGCGCGTAACTTCTTTCTCCTCAATTACTCTCCGTCCCTTTCCTTCCTCCAGGCCTCTCGCTCTGACGTACGTGCACACGGAAAAATGGATCTCAACCGGCGGAGACGGCACTGAAACAGATCACGCACTTAGAATTGTTGTCAATAATTTTTAAATAACTAATGGGGGTTTTTGAAATCGCTTACATGAAACCAGGATGAAGTAGGGACGATGCACTTCAATTTTAAGAGAAGGTATTCGATAGAAAAACCGATGTTACTCCTTTTTAACGCTTAGGATTTCGTTCAAAAATTCCCCCCCCCCCTAAATACTTAACATTATTATTTGGGGTCGATACATGGATGTGTATGAATTTACCCACCCATATATCGACCAGAATAGTAATTAATTAGAATAAGTTTATTTTCAGCCTTAAACTCGTATAACTAAATTACTACTGAGATTAAAATAAATTTTCTTCGTTTTTTAGTTAGAACGATTGGTCGGGAAGTAGTTTTTCACTTTTGAATAATTGATATAATTTATAAACAATTAACTATTAACCAAACTACCCGAGCAGTCGATCTAATATACCTAGAGAGTTATCGTTTGCGCAGACTTAAAATAGACCAAATTTTAAGTGTACTGTCTTCTTTTTTTAATTTTCAATTAATAATTACTATTTTTAATTATCTTATGAAACTTTTTGGAATTTGTCGTTTTTCGGCTCGACATGGCCGCCGACGCGCGAAGGTTAGGGCAGTGGGCCTGGGTAGTCGTCCCCACCGCTCGGCTGCGACTCCAGTGTCGATTTTCAGCCAATCGGCGGGCTCGATGCCGCTCCCACCGCCTCCGACACCTCCGTGCTCGGTCTGCCGAGAGCAGAGAGATGGCCAGTCGCCAGACAGTCAGTCGTTTTAAGAATTTTCCGGAGGTCAGGTGCCTGTGCTCTGCCCTCCTCTCCAAGCAACCGAATAAAGATTTTTATTGACAGTCAACGCGTTTCAATCAACATAAGCCTTCCCTGCCTTCAGCAACGGCACGTTTTCCCTGCAACTCCGTACGGGCTATAGTAGCCCTCACGCTATACATCATCTTCAGCATCGAGGGAAATTCTTCCTCGCTTCTCTTTGGTCAGAATATTGTCAGTTCGCGTTTCGAGAGATCGCTCTTTAGCGGTCCTCGGATATTAGTGTCGTGCGTGATTCGAGGGATCGCTCTTTAGCGGTCCTCGAGTAATAGTGAGAGTTCGGTTTCGAGAGATCGCTCTTTAGCGGTCCTCGAGTAGGAGTGACAGTGCGTGTTTCGAGAGATCGCTCTTTAGCGGTCCTCGAGGGCAAGTTTAGATTCGCACCTCGGAAGTATCGCTCTTTAGCGGTCTTCCAGTCGGAAGTTTTAGTTCGCACATCGGAAGTATCGCTCTTTAGTGGTCTTCCGTCGGAAGTTCAATTCGCATTAGCAAGTATCGCTCTTTAGAGGTCTTCCCGTTGGAAAGTTATTTCGTGCTTCATAATGATCGCTCTTTAGCAGTCTGCGGTTTGAAAGTGTCAGTTCCGTGAGGATACCTCCGGCTTCCGACTTCGTGAGTTCGCGAATTTGAAACCAGACGTGACGAGTTACAAAACCTCTAATGACAGGAGGCGCAAGGCGGACGCGTTCGAATCAAGGCACGCGTCGCCGTCGGCCACAACGGGCCAACGAGAGGCCAGAGAAACGCGTGCGACGGGTCGCCACCGAGGCAAGGCAGATCGCCGCCGCCAGAGCAAGGCGAATTGACGAGGCTAGGCAGCAAGCGGCAGAACAAGCGAGAAGAAATGCCGAAGTTCGACAACAAGAGGAGGATCTGGTTAGGCAACTCGGCGACGAGACGAGGAAGCGGTAATTCGGGCAGCCGCCGTTCGTTACGACCCCGCTGTCCCCGAACTCTTCCCCGGAACCGGATGGCGACTGCTTGACAACCGCAGAGGAGCTCCTGAGACTCACGATCCGCGCCATCGACGATCTGACACCGACCGACAGAGGCCTTTAACCTTGCGGGTACCCGCTCTCCATACGGACCCGCGTCACGCTTTTTCTCCGCGGGAGATAACTTGTCGCGGTCTCGCGGGATCTTCCACCGACTCCCCACCTATGGTTGACAACCCGAACACACCCCCTCGTCCGAGGGACCAGCAAGTTCCGCCGGCGGAACAATTACCATCGCCGGGTGCACTTCTCGACGCCCGACTTCCACCTTCTTCGGGGTCCCCTTGTGCCGCCGAGGAAGCTCGTGCGCTTTCACCTCAGCCACCAGAGGCCTCCCCGTTACCGGAGGATCACCAGAGTCCCGTCATCGCGACTCCTCAGCAAGCGGCCGCCGTCGTTGATCCATGTTCAGATCCCGACGTGTGTGATTTTTGATCTCTAAAAAAAAAAAAGGTCGTCGCCGGGCGAACTCTCAACAACCCATCCCTACGGGGTTGGCAGAGTCGTTCGTGGACCAACCTACCTAGGCCTTCGGGCACCTCCCCTCCTTACCTTTCCTTATTCCTTCCCCCTCTCCCCCCTACAAAATAAAACAAATGCCGCACTCGACGACCACTTTCCTGTCTCTCTCTCTTTTCCTCGCCCGCTAATGGACGGTCTCTCGGCTTGGCAGCGCCTCATTAAAGGCGACATAAAACGTGTCCCGTTGCCACTACCTGCCAGCCAGAAAAATCGGCCCCGGGGCATGCAACAACTTGACACCTGGCTTAGTGACAAGACACCCACGCGACCTCGGCCTGCCAGGCCAAACTAGCCAGGACCTCGCCTACGCCCAACTACAACCTTATCAGAGGCCAAACTAGCCAGGGCCTCGCTTACGCCCGACTACCGCCTTAACAGATGCCAAAATAGCCAGGGCCTCGCTTACGCTCGACTACCGCCTCACCAGAGGACAAACTAGCCAGGACCTCGTCTACGCCCGACTACCGCCACGTCGGACCTCTCTTTTCCTTCCCTCTCCTTCTCGCCACAACGAGAGAAGAACCACGCGCCTCCCTCATACCACGTACCTTGTCATTCCATGTCTTTTCCCTCCCCTCTCCTCGTCGACCGTTCACGTTTGTCTCACCCCTTCCACATTCTGGAACTGACCCCGGCAGATAACAAATCCATTGAAAATTGGTTTTTATACAGTCTTTTTTCCACAAAAAGTGCTTTTGGATACACTGTGCGACGTCGGTAAAACTACGCTGGGGTAGGGGAGCATTTTCACTTATTTGTTGTATATTTTCAGGACTCACTACGCTTCTCCTCTTATATTAACGATTTAATATGAATATAGTATACTTCTATCATTGACTTTTGATGGTAGAAACGGTTCACAATCAATATTTGACACGCAACGCATGTAGGGGTCAATTGACCCCTTATGGTAACCAAAGGTAGCAGAAAATCCCGGTACTTCTAGTATTAATTTTTTGAAAAACATTTTGAGGAGAAGAAAAACAGAGCAAGGGTGAAGTTATATAAAAATATAACCTTTTCACTTAGGGTTGTTTAAAAAAAATATAGCATTTTTTTCGAAACCTTGTAAATTTTGACTTGATTGAGATATCTAAGCTTTTTTTTTACTTTTAAGAAGGTGGATTGTCTTTTTTCAAACTCCGTAAGAAAATTGACAAAATAACGGCGGTTTTTCTGAAATTATTAAGAGACGTTTTCCTAAAAAAAACACCTTTCCTCTCTCTCTAAGCGACACTCGAATGACAAAGAAATCTTATAAATTTCACGTAGGCCAAAATATTTTTGTTGCTACAAGAATTTTTTTGAGAAAATGAAATTCCGCATTTTTGCAACAATTAATAAAGAAATATATGAACAAATGATACGAAAAGAAGTTGGCTTATTTCAAAAACTTCTACTTCTTTTTACGATGTCCTGCATCGTTCCGAAAAAAAATGTGAAAATTCAATTTTTTGAGAAAAGGAATTGTCTCTTAATAAGCACGAATTGATTTTGGATGGAAGATGAAAAAAAAAGTTAATTTTCCATAGAATCAAATTTCCGTGTTTTTGACATACAGCCGGGAAGACAAATTCAAATTTATTAGAAAACACGGCTTTCTGTATTTTTTCCAATTAGAAAAAAATTGTGCTCACATAAGGATAACATTTGATATGTTTCATGCAGGCCAAATCATGTTTTTGGCCATGAGAATTTTGTTGTCAAAAAATGGAATTTTCTATTTTCTCTCGCAAACGATGCAAGATACCATGAAAAGGTAAAAGATATTTTTTGTCGATTATTTTTAAATGAACAAAGCTTTTTTCTATCATTTTTTCAAATCTTTCGTTGTTTGTAACAAAAATACGGAAATTAAATTGCTGGGACAAAAATTATCGTGGCACAACTATAGTTTGGCCCACATAGCACTTAAAATATTTCTTCGTCATTTTATTACCAATTCAACAAAAATATTTAACAACAAAAAGACGGGTTAGTGAAAAATACACTCTCTTAATATTTTCAGAAAAAGCGCATCTATTTTGTTAATTTTAAACATATTATTAATTTTCCGGTGGTTTTCAAAAAAGGATAATTTACCTTGCCGCAGTCAGAAATGAAAAATTGAATTACTCAAAATTAAATTAATTAAATTAACATGGACCGATCTTTCTTACATTTTGCACGAATTTTTTTATTCATGTTGAAAGTTTTTAGGTCGGGGGGGGGGGGGTGAGAAAGTACCAACATCGTAAAAATAATGGATATCCTAATATATCTAACAAAAAAATTTCGGTTTCCTTGATATAATTTAAGATTCATATATTTTTTATTATTATTTTCATATAAGATACAAATATTTCCTTGATTGAAAAAAATGAGAATTAAAAAAAAACACTTTTCTTGCAGTGAATGCGGTAAAGGTTGGAAAAAATCCCAATATGAAATAAATGGTTAAAAATTGATATTTTAACTTGATTCCAAGTAATTCAATAGTCGATTCTAAAAAACTTGAATTAAAAAAAATTGGGCTGAAGAGTACATTTTGAAAATTTAGCGTTCTACAAGTTTAACAATGACCTATTACTGAGAGAATTATAAATCTAAACGAAATTCAAAACGGTCTAACTTCCCCTGTAAATATAAATATTTGAATAGTAATTCCAGATCAATAACTTTATTCATGAACTATCATGGATTCACAAATTTTCTTTTTAATTTATCTATCGAAATTGTATATTCTTATCAAATATAACAATCGAATTTAAATTAAGTGTCTACGAGTTTTTGGCAATTTTAGTTTATGTCGAACTGGTCTTGTATACAAAATGTGTGCTAACAATTTTTTTCACTACTTTCGAAAGTATTCATATTTACATCAGTTAAATTTGACTACTGAATTATGATTTCGCCACCCAATACATTTTTCGGGGGCAAACAGTTGACGAAACGAATATTCTGTTTTCATCAAGCAAGATTTCGAATCGTTTATCGAGAACAGGTGTCTATTAAACATGAATATTATCTCCTACGGATCAGTAAATAAAAAGTTGTGGAAGATGGTTAGGACCTTCAGAAATGGTTCAAAATGGGTGTAGTTATAATAATATGATCCTAGAATTACAAAAATAAGGGAAAATAAAGTAAAGTAAGCGAACGCAAATTAAATAAATATAAATTTTTATAATAAATAATAGTGAATATTCAAAATAAATAATTAAATGAACAAATGTATATTGTCAAATATAAACGGTGTGTGATGGGATCAGGATGAAGAAAGGGAAGAGTGAGGAAGAAATGAGGTGCCGGGAAATTAGGAGAGAAAAGATCAGGTGATGAGAGAATAAGAATTAGTAAGAAACCGAAAGAGACGAGAAATGAAAGTAAGGGAGATTAGAGAATTTGTTACTGGAATATAGCAGGGTTGGAGAGAGAAGATAGGGAGCTTATGAGAAATTTGGCGCAAAGGGTTGTAGTAGTAATGATGGAGAAACGATTGTATAACAGGTAAGCATAATCAAGAGATGAAAGAACAAAAAAAAGGATTAACAGTAGAAGAAGTAAAGATGGGAGGAGAGAAGTGGATGACAGTGGGGGTATATGCGAACGGTGATATGCAGGAGAAATTAGAGGAGGTGAATGAACTGATGGGAGAAAATGAAGTAGTGATTAGACTTATAATAGGTGGAGATTTCAATGCGGGAACAAGGGAGAGAGAGCGAGGAGGAAGGGAATGGGGAGGAGAGCGAGGTAGAAAATACAAAGACAAGATACTGAGTGAGGGGAAGAAATTGTTGATGAGTTCGGAGGAGTTGGTATGGTTTATCTGTAACGAAAATATGTATGGAAATGAGGAAGGGGAATATACATGCTCAGGAGGAGAAAGGGGAACGGTAATTGATTTTGTGATAGTGAGCGATGAGGTAAGAGAGAAGGTCAAGAAACTAGAGGTAGAGAATTATATAGACTCAGATCATTTCCCCATAATATTCACATTAGAGTGAGGAAAAATAATAATAATATGGATAAAAATGTAGCAAAGGTAAAAAGAGCAGAAAAAAAAGATTGTTCAATGGAAGGAACAAGAAAGTTTAAAGGAAAGGTCAGGAATATCAAAATGGGAGAAGGAAATGTAGACGGTGAGATAAAATTAATGATAGGAGAAACAAAAAGTGGATTGGAGCGGAAAAGCAAAAAAGAAGTCAGTAAAGGAGGGAATAGAAGTGGATGGGATAACGAATGTGAAGAGAAAGAAGGGGTTTGAATAGAAATCAAGGGAATGAAGAAAAGAATAAAGTAGTGAAGAAGAATTTGCGGGAAAAAGCAGGAGTATACTGAGTTGCGTGATCGAAACAAAGAGGAGGAAAACAAAAGGTTTGAGGAAAAGACGGAGAAGAGTGGACGGAAGAAGAGAGTTGAAAGGTTCTAAATAGACAAAGAAAAAAAAAAGATCGAACCAGGGTATTGATATGGTAGAAGTGAAAAAATATTTGAGAATTTCCTAGAAAGGGTAAAGTGAAAAATTAGAATAGGAGGAAAATATGGTAGAGAAAGAGATGAGGAAGAGAACATAACAAGGGAAGAAATGGTGAAGGCCCTAGAAATAATGAAAGATGGAAAGGCACCTGGTATAGATGAGATTCCAAATGAAGCCTGCAAATATGGGTGGGGGGGGGGGCAGAACTAAACAAATTGAAATAGATAATGTGTAATAGAGTATGGAGATGAGAGTGGTAGCCAGCGTTATGAAGAGAAGGAGTAATGGTACCCAAAGTGAAGAAACGCAAAGGGAAGAAGTTCAAAGATTATAGGCGTGTGTGACTCTGATGCCAACATTTTATAAAGTAGCTGTAACTGTTTTGTCGGAGATATTAAAAGATGAAGTTGTGGAAAAAAGATAGAGCCACCGAGTCAGACAGGGTTTAAAAAAGGAATGGAAGTGATACACACCATATATCTGCTGAATTACCTGATGAATAAAAGGGATATAGCGGCAATGATAGCAATTCTTGGACAAAAAAGCGGCGTTTGACTCCTTGGACCGAGTCCAGATAGAAAAAGTTATGTTGGAAAAGGGGATACGAGACGACTTAATAAAGAAGGTATCAGAAATTTTTAGAGAGACAAAAAGCTGGGTAAAGGCGAGATTTTCTCTGAGCTCAGTTTTATTCAATATATTAATGTAAGACTTAGAAGCAGAAATTAAGAAAAGGGGATGGGGAATAGTGAAAATGGGAGAGGAAGAGATATATAAACTGGCAAATGTAAATGATATAGTGTTAATCGCAGAGGATAAACACTTAGAATGATGGGCCCAATAACAGGATTGGAAAAATACCTGTATGGCAAAAGGTTGAATTTAAATTTAGAAAAGACGAATATAATGTGGTTTAGAAAAGAAGAGGGAACATAGAAGGAGTAGACTGGGAGATGGAAGGAAGTAAACTTAAAAGAAGTCAAGGAATTTAAATATTTGGGATATACCTTGCAAATGAATTAAGATTATAGAGTTCATTCAAGAGAAAGAATAGAAAAACGGCAGGGATAATGAATCATATATTGGGAATATGAAAACGAAGGTTCAAGAGAGATTGGAGAAGAAGAATGTGGTTATTCAATTTGCTTGCATGGCTGGTATTAGGAGCGAACGTATGGGGGTGAATGGGAAGGAAAGAGATTGAGAGGAGTTCACAAGAAAGGTATAAAAGGTAGACGCTAGGGGTGGCCTAAAGGACGACTGGATATATGGTGAGAGATGGAAAAAAAGGGATGAATTGAGTACTAGAACGGATAATAGGACATGGCAATTTGAGACTAAGTTAAGGGAGGGAAAGAGAGGAGAGTTATCGAAAAAGTGGTTGAAGCCGGTAGAAAAAATGAGAGAGAGGGCTGTAGAACTAACAAGATGGGAAGAACGAAGGAGGAAGTTTTTCAGTGCTGGAGATATATGAAAGGAGAATGGACTAAGATATAAAGAATTGGAGGAAAGGGACAGGGGAAGACATGTAATGGAAAGATGGGAAATGATTGAGGAATCAAAATATAATAAATGGTATAAGATGATAAAAAAGAAAGTAGTACCAATGTATTTAGGAAGGGATGGAGACAGAGATGATGGACAGAATAGCAAGATTTAGATGGGAAAAAATGGTAAGGGATGGCATGTATTGAGAACAGAAAGAGAACAAAAAGTGCAGAATATGTGAGTGGAGAGAGGAAACGTGGGATCATGTATGGAAAGGATGTAGGAGAGGAATGGAAGATAAAGGAAGCAGGCCAGAAAATAAATAAATTCTCAATCAAATAGTAGAATTTTCGACTGAGAACGATCAATTTTCGACCAATAATGGAATAGTTAAATTTTCAGTAAAAAAGAAATTTTCAACAAAAAACAAACAAATTTTCAATAAAATAGTTGAATCTCTAAGAAATTATTAGAATTATTGACTAAAAGAGAAGTTCCGCAAAAAAGGGGTGAAGGGAAAAACAATGGAATGATCTCCAAGTCTGTATTCAGAAGCTTCACTTTTAAAATAATAGTTAATTAATTATTTGTTCAAGAAAAGATAACTTACGTTTTATAACATCAGGTACTATTATAATTTTCCTAATAGCTGATTTATTGAAAAGTAAGTGAACCTTCAGTAACAAATGATTCATAATTAATTAAATAATACTTTTTAATTTGATTATGACATATGGGTAACAAATCAAGTAGATATGAGAAATTTTGTTATCTATGATACACAATCATCCTTCTTCCACACTATTATAAATAATATATATAAACGTTTGTAATCAGGCGTGAATGTTTGCTTCTATATTAAATTCCAAATTTGAACTGATTCAGATAACCGTAGTTAAATTCCTTCAGAAATCAGTTTTCAGTTTTTTAACTTTGTCTCTATCCAGGAAAAATGATGATCCTCATTCTGCTCTTCAGCAGCATTGTGTTTCTTGATTTAACAAGTAAGTATGGTTTTATATAATAAATATATTGATGACAGATAATAATCTCCGTCTGAGAGAAGCAGGTTTAAAGGAGAAAGTTTTTCGATCAAAGGAAAACCGCGAGCAGTTGTTACTCAATGACTTAAAAACTATTTTCACTCACAATCTAATTGCAAAATCTGTGAATTATTTGACAAATCTGTCAAATTGATTCTTCTACGGATACATTTAATCTACGATTGTATAAAATTGCTTCTACTAAATTTAGGCAGTCCTCAACTCGTCCACACCCCTGCTTCAGGACGAGATTGTACGCACGGCCTGGTCTTGTAGACCCCACGCGGTGACGACAAGCGGTCGCCCACTACCAGCGCACTAGGTCATACTGTACGTTTGATCCCGTCCTAAAACAGGTATAAGGACAAGTTTTGAATCGCCCTTGCATTTAAATTAAAACCAACATACGGGATCGCTTTTATTTCGGAAAAGTTTTTAGAAGAAATTGTGAATCTGGCTCAGACATGGCGCTGATCAGCATTTCCTAACATCAGAATTTCTAAGTGTCGATCAGCCCAATTTTTTTCACAATTTAAACAAAAGTGTCAGAGTGTATAATGGTGCAAAGAAAAAAAATCAATAATATTAAAATACGTGTTCCTTCTTATCGTCTTGACAGTCTAGTCTCGATACTGGTCAGCGCCACGAGATTGTTCTACTAGGGGTAGGAACAATTCATAAATCTAATTTTCTATTTTTGAAAATTAGGTCCGGTAAGGAGTTTTGCATCACATCGAGCAACCCCAATTGATGACCGTGTTTATGTACATCTTGTAGATGATCGAGTTTTTTCTGGATATCTCCGCAAAGCTCCTAAAACTCCTTTCTGGGTTACAAATCCGTATCGACCATATACTTCACTTAATCGTGTTTTCATAAAATTCCCTACTGGCTTTGATTTAGTTTCTCTTCTCGACCCTCTACATCATGGTATTAATATAAATGATGATATTCATGAAGAGCCCCGCTGTTTTATGAGAACAGAAGAAGGTACTACTCTGTTAGCAGGATATGTTCACCTTCACGATCATCGCGGACGACTGCCAACTCATCGCCCGCTTTGTTTTGTACGAATGCCAGATAATAATGACACTTATGTGGGAGAGCTGGATTATTACTTTGGCCGTCGCCCTAGCTGGCTTTTGTGACAGAACTGGATATCAGGAACAGGATTTACAAAATTTGGGTTCTTGTCTTCAATATACGATAACAGCTATCTCTGCTCCTATGATTGGCGGATCACTATGTAACATTCCTGAATAAAAACTTGTAGTCTGGAAGTTATCCTTACTCAGTTTTATTTCATTAATAAGCTTCCCAAATCATGAAATTTCGAAAGTTTCTGTTATTTCTGATTGTTACTTCGGTAACAACAAACTGGAAGATTGCCAAAAATAACACAATGTAAAAAATGAGAAAAGCAAAAACAACGACTGGTCACCTCACTTGCCCCTATGTTTTGAATTACCAGTCTTTATATTATTTTTTGTCCCAAATCCATCAACGTCCAATCTTTTCTATCCGTTGTTTAGAATAAAATTCTGTCCAAATTTGAAAACTCTTTATCTAGAATCTTGACAGGATTGAAGATCTTCCTCTCCAAGTCTTTAGAATTTTAAAATTCTATTTTATTTCCTCGTTTTTTTTATCTTAATTTGATTGAAAAATATTTAATTGAAGAATTACATTTTTTAAATTGAAGTTTGAAGATATGATACTAATGATAACTCTTATCCTCAGGTGCCAGTTAATGAGTCCTTTTATTCTTTTGTAATAAGCCTCTAACGTGGAAAAATATACGGACTGAATCTATTTTAAATTAAGCAGGTTGTGCAACTTCAAGTCACACAATCATTCGACTCTTAAATCTGTAGTTTAGCAAAGAAAATAAGACGAAATGTATTTCACCGTTTATAGAAAAAAAAGTCTGCCCGCTGCGCGCGGCTCGCTTCGTTCGTGCGTTTGAGCGCACCTACTCTCTTAAACTGAACCAGTTAAATTGGCACTGGTTAAATCAGTATTTCGAATTATCACTGGTGAACCAGTGATTTGCCCACTTTGACTGAGTAAGCCAGTGAGTAAATCAAATAAAATATCGTTACTGAATATACCAGTCACGCCAAATGATAGATTCAACCAGTGATATAGCGCTGCATGCGGCCAAGATATAAACTTCCAGCCGGCTGGTACGCGCGTGTCTGCGATTCGGTCATTATATTTGTCAACTGAAAACGACTTTATTGTATACCAGTGTTTTTGTTATAAATATTTGTGGCCTGGCTGCCATAAGTTGGGGATAAAATATCTTTCACTTTAAAGTGGAGAGCCCACTGGCCACTTGGGTTTGAGTTTGAGCGACGCGACACGTTGACATAACGACGGGCCTTCCCACAATTTGGCGTGAGATTTTACTGCAAATCGGTGAAATTCCACTGGTTCGTAGTTTGAAAAAAAAAATTATTTGTTATGTTTTTTTTATTATTAAAACAAAAACTACGCGGTTTATCAGAAAAATCATCAATAACAGATGCATAGGTCTTTTTTACGTGCACAATTTTGGCTTATTTTTTTGTGTACCCTGCGTCGGCTTCCCAAATATTCAATTTCTTTTATTTTTAATGTTGTTTTTCAAGATTAGAACAAAGACTACGCATCCTATCAAAAAATGATGACTAAAAAAATTTTTTTTTTTGTTTTAAAACTTTTGACTTATTTTTTGTATTGCTTTTGTTTCCTGTCCAAAAATTCAATTTTTTTATTCTTAATATAATTTTTCACAGATAAAACAAAAACTACAGGTAGTATCAAAAAGTGAATACTAAATTTGAAGATCTATTTTGGATGCACTCGATGTGGATATTCGTGTGAAAATAAGCTGACAATTAAAAAAAAGTCGGTGAGGTATGAATCCCGTCATGTGACACACTCATTACATGGTCTTGATATTTACTTAATTTAATTTTTTTCTTATTCTCGCAAATACAATATTTTCATAGCTATATCAATGTTGGTACGATTCAGAATCCGTAGGGGATAATAATGTTAAATATAATAGACGCATATTCTCGAAAAACAACTTTACAGCTTCGATAATGTAACAATTATCATGTAGCAATTATAAAAATATATAATAAACAGTAATAATTCGTCAAATGGAGTGAATAAGTAAATATAGATTAATCTTGTCAAATATATTTTACTAAATGACAGAACCAAAAGGATCATAAATAAACATAACGCTACACGCTACTTTTCCATATTGTTCTTTTTTTAGATTTCCAAAAATTATGATACCAAAAATCTGGATTACGAGTGGGTCCAGGATTTGTAAATTTTGTTTGGTTTGATTAGGTAATTGTTATTCATCCTATGAATGTATAGAAATTCATAATTTGATATTAAAAAATATGAAAAGCTAATATTCGGTTTTGCGCTCGTACATTTTCCTATTCCTCATAGAAATTTTCCATTCTTTATCAAGAATTGTGAATACATAATCAGGCTTTAATAAGAATCATTCTGTCTAATTTTCTCTAGATCTTCAAGAAATTTTGCAGAGGTAGCTAGCATCAATTTGATGAAAAATTGAGATTTCCTTGGTGTTCGATTGAAACAAATGGTGAATATTAGTTTGAAGAAGATATGTTTTGCATGGAAATTACCACTAAAACAATACACGAAATGGTAATTTTTGGAGGTGAAAAAAATTATTCTTTGGCGGTAAGGATCATAGAAGGTTGATTTCTTGTGAAAATTATCGAAATAATGGGACTTTCTCCAAAGAACAGGTAAAAGAACATAGGGTTAACATAGGGTGAGTCCCCTTGCCATTCACTCAAATCAAGCATTCTAAACAGTGAGAAGCAAGGGGACTCACTCAAATCAAGCACCCCGAATGGAACATAGTCCTATTACGTCCACGTTGTTGTTCCTGGGTGAAGCTAAAGATAGGACAGTGTAAACTTTCATGAATTTTGAAGGTGAATCTTGAGTTCCAAGAAATTGTGACGTGATAGGAATATTCCACGCCCAGATTTGGACTCAGCGACCCCAAAAACATAAGATACGACTAATCCTGATCAATTGTCCAGCCAAAAATATTATGTGGTCCTGTGTTATTAATCACCCTTTCGGATTAATGATTCATTATTGAAAATTTAATACTCCTCCATTCTATTACGTTCAATAGGTAATAAATCAAGTAGATATGAAAAAATCACGTATCTGAGGCAAACATCCTCCTGTCATGTTATTTCAAAGACTGCAAATAAAGGTCTGTAATCAGACGTTGAATGTTCGCTTTTATAGTCAATTCCAAACCTTAAGCTGATTCAGTAAACAGCAATTAAATTCCTTTGAAGACCTGTTCTCAGTTTCATATATTTATCTTTTTCCAAGAAAAATGAAGATCTTGATTCTACTCTTTACAGGCATAGCGTTCCTTGATTTTACAAGTAGGTGTGATGTTATATATTAAATATATCCATAACAAATAAGAATCTTCATTCAAGAGAAATGGATTCGAAAGAAAGTCAGCTAATAACAAAATCTGTAAATTATTTCACAAATCTGTCAAATTTATCGGACGGCTACTACTTCATTAGGGTAGTCCACGACTCGTCATCATACCTGCTTCAAGACGAGTGCCCATATTATCAGTGCACTGGGTCAGACTGTATGTTCGATCTCGCTCTGAAGCAGGTATGAGGACGAACCGTGAATCCCGCCTACATTTGACTCAAAACCAATATACGTGCTCGAAATTATTCCGAAACAGTTTAAAAAAATTGGGATCAGATTCTCAACGGTGAAATTTATAATTTCAAACGCTAATTGAAGCACAGCAGTTGTCAAAGAAATATTTTCTTTCATTGGAAAAATTTCAACTTTCCCAAAACTATTTTCAATTTTCCCATAGAGAAAAACTTTCGTGACGCTCTAATGTCAGATCTAACCCAGATCTGGCGCTGATCACTATTCAATAACATTAGAATTTCTAGGCGTTGAGAATCCAAATTTTCTTTTACAAGTTTCAAAAATTATAAAGTGTCTAAAGAGACAAAAAGAATAATGAATAGTACTAAAACAACTGTTCCTTTCTTATCGTTTTGGAATTCTAGCCTCGATCCTGATCAGCGCCACAAGATTGTTCCACTAGGGGGAGGAACACTTCATAAATCTGTTTTTTTTTTTTTATAAAAATAGGTCAGAAAGGAAGTCCTTCGTCACATCAATCAACAGTTCGTTATGATCCACATCCACGTGTTTATGTACATCTGACTGATGATCGTGTTTTTTCCGGATATCTCCACAAGACCCGTTCAACTCCTTTCTGGGTTATTAATCCATATCGACCATATACTTCAGTCAACCGTGTTTTCATAAAATTACGCAATGGCGTTAATTTAGTTTCTTTTATTGAACCTATACACCACGATATTAATATAAATGATGATATGCATGCAGAGCACCGTTGTCTTATAAGATTAGGAGGTAACTCTCTGTTAGAAGGACTTCTTCACCTCCACGATCATCGTGCAGAACTAGAAACTCATCGCCCACTTTGCTTTGTACGAATGCCAGATAATAATGACACTTATGTCGGAGAGTTGAATCATCACTTCGGTCGTCGTTCTAGCTGGCTTCTATGAAATAACTGGATATTAAGAACCGCATATGAAAAATTTGGATGTTTGTCTTTAATATACGATAACAGCTGATACATGTTCTTGTCATAGGTGGATAAGCATGTAACATTTCCGAATAAAAACATGTAGTCTAAAAATTAATCTTGCTCAGTTTATGTACATAATGAACATTTGGTTATTTTTTATGTTAAGGCGGAATAAGGTAAAATAGATCAAGTATTCCAATAATCATTCTTGTTTCTCCACTTTAATTGAATAACATGCGTACACGTTTGACAATTATTGTTCTAATAAGTCAGGAAGTGTCAGTTACACCATTGTGTTCTTTTAATCATTTTTTTCATTTCTCACGTATCTCATTTCGATAGTCTTCCTCTCATTATTATACATAGAAGCGAATTATTTGTATTTAATACGCGACCAATTTCCATGTATTTTTCAACTAATTTTTAAGTGTTTAAACAATTATTATTTGTTGAAACCATTTTTTCCCTGTAAATGGTGAATAGTTATGATTCTGGAACAAATTATACATATGATGGATGTCTCGAGTAATATTTTTTTCTAACACATACGTTATTTATTCAGTTCGATTTCGTTGGCATAAGCAAATGTGAGGTTTTATGATTAACACGGTTAAAATTGCTTAAACTTATGAAAATTGTTCAAACAATTGCGAAACATCCGCACACACGAAAAACAAAGACAAATATTACTCATCTTTTATTACTATTCTATTACTATTCTATTCTATACTATTCTATTACTTTTCTAAGAGTTTGCGTGATCTAATACAATTTCTCCTCGCAAGCATTCTGATTTTCTAATTTTTTCCTAGTTCCCTATCCATACTTCTTAGGGGTCGTGCATAAATTACGTAACGCAATTTCCTGACAACTTTGACCCCCCCCCCCCCCTATGGAATGCTTTTTCCGACTTTTCCCTGTATAGTTTTTCACCATTATGCAACACTGAGCTAGACCCTCCTTCCCTCCAAAAAGTGTTACGTAATTTATGCACGAGTCCTTACCGCCTCTACTATTCAATTTCTGTTTTTATTTTCCCAAACTTGCTTTCTTATGTCGCGCTTTTCATTTATCTCGAAAATATAGTAACTTTTCACGATTTACTAAGAAAATATGGCTTAAACAATGAAAGATGTTTGAAAATGACTTGGGAACTTGTGACTTATTAAATTGAAGTGAATACTCAATAAATGATGGAGAAGAATAATTGTTTTACCTGAAAAGGCTCCACGTCTTGGAGCGAAAGCTTGTTTAAAATAAACTGAAGGATCAGTAGATCAAAAACTAACATTTTCGTATATATTCACGGCACTGATCAACAACTATCACCTAATAATAAAGTAAATACTGTTACAAAAATTAAAAAATACACCGTCTTCAGCATGAATTTGACATAAAGTTGCTATCCTGCATGTTTAGTGAGTAGTGAGTAGTATAGCATGATATAACTATGACTAAACACAATATTGAACCCACTGAAAATCATAAGGTAGTTGTCAAGCAAGTTTCTCGGAATTTCAAAGAGAAATAGGAGAAAATATTGATAACAAATTCAACACAATTACTCAAATCCACTCTTCCTTATATAATGTGCGGTGTTGTGCTTAAAATCTTTGTGCACTCTTTGAAACCTATCTGGAATTTTTGTGAAATGATTGAAACTTTTATGAGGTTTTTTAAATCTATCCGAAATCTTTGCAAAATATTTGGAATTTTTTAAATATTCAGAAAATCATTGAAATCTTTTCAAAATATTCGAAATATTTGGTAATATTTGTGAAATTCTTGAAATCATTGAAGTCTGTGAAATATTTTGAATCGATTAGAAATCTTTGGGAAATATTCGTGAAATCTGTGAAATCTTTTGAAAATATTTGAAATATTTCTGAAATATTTGGTACTATTTGTGGAATTATTTAAATCATCAAAGTCCTTGTGAAATCTTTTGAATCTATCCAAAGTCTTTGTGAAATCTTTTAAATCTTTGGAAAAACATTAACATTTTCGTGACTTGAAATCTTTGAATGTTTTCAGGAAATCTCGGCGAAATATTTTTAATCTTTGTGAAATCTTCAAAATCTTTGGGAAATAATTGAAATCTCTTTAAAATCTACGTGAAATATTTGTGAAATTTTGTTAATATTTGGGAAATCATTCAAGTTGCTGTGCACTTTTCGGAATCTCTCCTAAATCTTTGAGAAATATTCAGAATATTTTTGAAAAATCTGATATTTGTGAAATTATTGAAATCTTTGCGAAATATTTTTAATCTTTGCGAAATCTTTGGGAAACCATTACAATTCTGGTAAAATCTCCCTGGAACCTCTGGGAATCTTTGCGAAATATTTGAATTATTTCTTAAATTTTTAATAATATTTGTGAGGTTATTGAAATCTTTCCGATATATTTTAAATCTTTGTGAAATCTTTGGGAAATCATTGGAATATTTCTGCAGGCTTTGGGAATATATGGAAATCTTTTCGAAATATTTAAATTATGTTCTCAATATCTGATAATATTTTTGAAATTATTAAAATCTTCGTGAAATCTTGGGAATCTAAAACTATTGAAATCTTTGAGAAATCTTTGCTGAATATTTAAAAAATACCTGTATTCATCATTTATCATTATTAATTATTTACTATTAATTGTTTATTTATTATTCATGATTTATATAAGAATTTTACATGTAAGAATTGTGCCATTCAATATTATATGTCTATACCCCTGCCACCACCGGGAAAAAAATGCTTCGCCGCTTCTGTTTCGTACCCTCAGTTTTTTATGTGAGGTTGTGATATACTCTGCTTATGAACATATACAAGTGATAAGGATGTACTTGTTCAAAAGCTCTTATCACCTACAAATTATTTAGAAAATTATGAAATAACATTGTAAAAAAAACAATGCTTCATTTTTATTAGAAAACTAGATGCAATGCAAATAAGACTTTAAACACAACTACCGGACCTTACTGGGTTTCCTCGGCGTGGCAATATTTATCTACAAATGACAGATGACCAAGTTTATGCTGGTTTTCTCCAAAATGTTCGGGTACTACATTAATTATTAATTTACGCAACTGGTGCTAGTTTTTTTACGGTCCTGCTGTACCTTTTTAAGAAGTTGATTCACGAGGCAGATTATCGCACTATCTTGTAACTATTTTATTGCAAAGATAATTCGTTCATCAACCGAGCTTCTAGGTCGCCCATACTTGAGATTTCAACACTTTTTTCCGTTTCTTCTTCGCATGCAAATTTCGAATACTTTTTCACACTTGAGTTCATTAAATACCTGGAACAATAGGTTGATTCAACAAAACATTTTGCAGTGCGTTGACGCCCATGACCACTACTGCCATGCTTTGTCCGCTTCGAACGCGATCGAGAAGCGAGGAGTGCGCACCTGCCTACTGCGCACTTCTTTTAGTCACGTTAACTAAAAGTGTCAGCATTTTCCGATTATTTCTAACAGTTTACCCAAATTCCATCAGCGAGAAGTAACTTAGCCCAGAATTCCCACAAAACAGAAGAAATAGGGGGATTTTTCATGAAAATAAGAGAAAAATAGGGGAATAAGTTCTTTCAAATAAAATTAATGTAAATACCGCATTAAATTAAAGATGAAACACTTTGAACTTCTAAGATTTTAAGTCGAAATATTTTGCAATCAGAAAAAATGGTTGAACTGTTAATCAGATAAGGTCTTCTACCGGAACAGATGAATTTTAAACCGAAAAAGACAAAATTTCAAAACAAATTTACGAATTGAATTTCCAAGCCAATGAGACGATTTTTTTCTAAGACAGTTAGATTTTTAACAAACAAGTTTCTGTTGAAACGAGAGAAATGCATTTTTAACCAAAAACTTTTATTTCATTTTTTGTCACATAAAAGATGAATTATCAATCCAAAGGAACAAATTTTCAACAAAACAGTTGAACTTTCGAACACTAAAGATAAATTTATGAGAATATTTCAATTTTTAACCTGCAAATACGATTTTTCATCCAAATGGTCGAATTTTAATTTTTAAAAAATCAAGATTTACCTTCTAACAGTTCAATTTTCTATCCAAAAAGACCAATTTTTCAGTGGGAAGTTGAACTTTCAACCCAAAAATGTGATTTTCCAACCAAGAAGTTAATTTTATACCGAATTGTTCAATTCTCATAAAAATACAATAACCCGAGTGCGAAGTTAGATACGGCCCAGCACTGGCCTAGTATCGGCAAAAATATTGCCGAAGATCGGCTGCCAATATCGTACCGTTGCTAGAACGATAACTCCGGTATGCACTAGGCGGCCAATTCTGGCCCAGACTCTTTCCGGAGTCACCAGAGTTAATTAAAAAAAATAATAATGATAAATCATTGAAGTTTATTTAGGACGCATGTAGAGTGAATACATATATTAAATTTTTAAATATTATATCACAAATATAATTTCTAACGCTACGGGTTATCGAACCTGCACCTATAACTAAATCTATCGCCCAGCAGTCGAGAGTCTTAACCATTGCACTAAATCTATGAGTTGAAACTCGATGAAGAAGCCATCCTCATAAGCCACAGCTCGAAAAAGTTAAAACACCAAATTTTAAACTCTCTCTTTCTGAATGAATATTTATTATCATACGACGTTATGTAAACGTAAAATATACGAACTGTTAACAGGAATATCAATCAAACAATTTTTGAATAAATAATTTATATTGATTACATTTTTTCTTCGTGTAATATTTCGTTTTTTCGCGTTTTAGACTACTTTACAACGTTGAAGATTGACGTGATATGTAATTTTTTCTGAACATTTACAATTTCACATAAAGATGGAACTTAGAATTTTTTTTGTTAAAAAAAACAGGAAAAATTGTGTCTTCGCGAAAGTTTCTTTGTCTACCGAAGATTTCGATTTTTAGAAAAATAGTTAAATTTTCAAACAATTAGGTTCATTTTTCAATAAGAAGAAATTAATTCGCATTGATGCATGTTATAGTTGATATTTAGTATATTATATAGTTGAAAAAATATTGTGATATGTAATGAAAAACAGTTCAATTCAAACAGTATAGAGGAATTTTCTAAAAAATAATTCAATCTTCAATTAAAAAAAAAATTTGCAGTTAAACAGTTGCATATTAAACCAAAACAGATGAATTTTCCACACAGATGATTAGTTTCCAACCAAAAAAGACGAATTCAGAAAAAAACATACATTTTCAACTAAGAAAGATCAATTTTCAATAAAAAATATCAATTTTCGACCAAAAATGAAGTATTTTTAATTTTAAAAAAATAATTCTCAGAAAAAAAAATTAATTTTCAACAATATAGTTTAATTTCCAACCAAAGAGATGAATTTTCAACTAAAATAATGTCCCTTAAAAAAATCCCACAGACGAATTCAACCCAAAGGATGATTTTATGTTACCAAAAAGATTAATTTTCAAATAATGGAAGAATTAATTTTTTAATTAGAGAAATTTCAATTATAAACCAATTAGTTGAATTCTTGACCAGAAAAAGCTTTTCAACAAAACAGTTGCATTTGCAGTAGAATAATTAAACTTCGGTCCAAATAGTAGAATTTTTAACTAAGGGATATGAATTCCGAATCAAAAATATAATAATAGACTTTTCAACTAAAAATATGTATATTTCTTATCGGGTTCTATTAATTAGTTTCAAATTTATTATCAGGAAATATTTTAAAGTTAACCCGAGTTCGTAACGTTGCTTCTACTGACCACCACTTCTCCCCCTGTTGCCAACCCTACTTTTTGGCGCGAACGCCGCCCCCATAAAATTGGTAATGTATGGCCTTTTTCTGAAATTCGCTTGTAAATTTGTTTAACAATTTTACAAAAATTCGCAGTGTGTCCCATATGATGCAAAATAAAAATTCACCTCTAAAAAAAATGTTTTAGAAATTTTTTGCCAGTCTAGTCTGTTTCAGACCTGGCGATAATCAGCCTTTTATGACATGGGCGTTTCGAAGTACTGACCACAAGAAGTTATACATATTTGAAAAATTTTCAACAATCTACATAATAGTTCAAACTGAAATTCTAGAACAAGGATCTGGAGCCATTCAGCGGCCCAACGCAACAAAGATCTGCTCACCCTCCAACCGTGACCTAACGCGGTACACTGCCTAAACGCGACGTGTAGCGGTATGGAATGTAGACGTCGATACACGAGTATGTGAGAGAAAGTCATTACTTTTTGTAAAGAAGTCAATTTTATCGTTCAAGCTTCTTCTAGGCAAATTATTGTACCCGAATTTCCGTGAATTCACCAAAATTTACGAAAATTCAATTCAATTGACTTGAAGTAAAGCTAATTTCCTTAATCGTTGGAATTCTTCTGGAACCCTATCAGTTCGCTTCAATTTCCTTGAGCACTAAATTCCATTGAGTTTCGAAAATTGAGGTCAGATTCGCATTTATTACCAAAAATTAATTTAGAAATTACACATGCTATTTCACACATACGCTGGTCACATTTTGTTGATTAGTGTTATTAGAATGAAACTTACTACCGTGTTTTCAAACCATAAAGAAATTAAGGTTTCATTTCTTAACCCATCGTCTGGCACATAGGTCCAGCCAGACTAACTTCCACTACTTCCCTTCCCACACTTCCAAACCCTCATTAACTCTACTTTCCATACCTTCTTTGCCTTACTTCTCCCTTATCTACTTTCTCTCCTCAACTCCCCTAAATTCATTCACAACGTTTCTCACCCCCGCACTTTCTCACCTCTTCACTTCTGTTACTTCTCCCTCCTCTACATCCCAACTCTTACCATTCTTTACATTCCTCGCTTCTCCCACTTTCTACTTCCTCACTTAACTTACTTCTTATTCCTATACTTCCCCTTGCCTCGCCCCCCGCACTTATACTCACTTCTCCTACTTCCCAACTCCTCCCCCCCTTCCCTTACTTCACTCTCATCTACTTTCCCTCTTCTTAATTCCCATACCTTCATTCCCCACGCATCTCAACCCCTCTCTTCCTCAGACCCTTCACTTCTTACTTCTCCTGCCTCTCCATCCCACCACCACATATTCTTCACATCCCTCACTTCTCCCACTTTCTACTCTCTCACTTTCCTTACTTTACCTTTCCCTACTTCCCTACCCTCACATCTCTCGCTTATACTCACGCATCATACTTCCCAACTTCTGACATCCTACACTTTCAATCCCATCACTTCCCTTATTTCTGCATCCTCTACTTCCTCTAATTCCACAACCATACTTCTCTTACTCCTCTTCTCTCTTTTCTTCTCCCACATCCACATAAATTCTATTTATAAGAATAATATAGATCGAAATAAAGCGTAAAAATAAATGAAAAATAATTCCTTCATCTGTACAATTTGTTTACCTTAAACTTTTTTTATTTTTACTTGAGTAGGTAATTAAACAAATTCGAAAGCCACTAGGAATAAGAAAAAACCAAAAATATATACCTGCATGCTATACAAATGCATTTAAATACACCTCCAAAAACGCAACATTTCCACACATTTGTATCGAAATGTACAGGGATGTGGCCAGACCACACGTACCAAGCTGAAGGTTATCGGTACATGTGCAAACGAAGGGTTAAGTGATAGGCTACCACTAAATCCTTCGATCGAATTAAGAAATAATTATAATATGAAAATAATGTAATTTAAACACTTCTTGGCTATAGGACAGCGAAACGACACGGTTGCTGCAGAAGTAACCGAATATTTTTAGTTACACAAAAATGAAGTAAATTGATGAAAAACGGAAAATTATTAATTTGTTCATTGAATTTGTTTGAGAAAGGATGAACTTCACGGGACGTTTCATAACGCCCTTGTGCCAATGTCAGTAAGTGAGTCAGCAGCTTTAAAACATTGATTTGAATTTTCGATTATTTTCCTCTTACGCAAAAGATACTCGAATTCCTCCAGAATATGCAGATAAGATGGCGAGAAGGTTATAAATTGCAGTAATAATAAAGGTTCTATATGTGATAAATCTGTACAATATAATGTATCCAAAGTCATCATTTTCATATCTTTTCAACATCAATTTTCATTTCTTTGTTGCTGTCTCTGTTTATAAGAAATGAAGTTCCTCTTTTCACTTCTCACCTGCATGATTTTCCTTTATTTTGCATGTAAGTTTGATGTAATATAATATAATATTAATATTGATAACAATTATTGCACAGAAAAAATAGAAGATAAACTTCACATCGATTTCCGACGAAATATTCTTTGCAACAAAAATTAACTTCATAGAATAAACTTGACACAAATATCGTTTAAACTTTCTTTTTCATTCAATGGCAAACACATGTATTTTGAAAGACGTGAAGTTGGCTGAACAAAACTTTATCTCTATAAAAAATTTCCTGCAACAAATTTTATTCTTAGTTTTTTTCGTGTGCATGCACTGTAAAAAAAATTTCTGGTAATTTTACCACTTTCAGAGTAGGTCCGATTATTACCTACTCCCAAAGTAACGTTTTCACTGACATTAACGAATATTCACTTTTAATATGGATTTCAACTTTTAGGTTGTGTAAGTTTCCAGACAGATTCTGTAAAATTACAATGCGTTATGACTTTGTAGGTGATACTATTTTAACCTGAAATATTCTTGTTCTTATTCAACATGGTAACTTTAGCATCTACATACAAAATGTGAATAATTCGTCTTTTTCCATACAAATTTGGTCGTTGAGAAACGATGTACACAAAATATCACAGCCAAAACACAATAATAATAGTCGAAGTCGACTCTTGAGTACGTGAGTTGCTCCGAGTTCTTCAGAGTTCTTTGAACATGAGCAAAATATCTTTGACAAGAGGCATAAGGAGCATTTTTAAAACTTTACAATTACTTGTACTTATACTACGTTAAGAGCTGTGCAAGTTCCCCGCGTTATCAATTCTCAAATTTCAAGAAGTGAGATTACGTTGGAAAAAGGAATTTTTAACAATTTCTGTAATTTTACCAGCGTCAACAAAATCAACACTCTGAAAGTATGTCCATTTATTACCTACTATGAAAGTCACAGATTCACAAGCAGAAACTGTATTTCTACAACGCCTTGCTATAGTGTCAGTCTCAAAGTGGTAAAGTTACAAGATTGGTTGGAGCTTCTGACATGCAAGTATCATTCATCCCATAATCAAAGTAGTAAAATTGCACCAATTTATTGTTGGTAATTTTACCATTCTAAGTGGTACCATTTTTTAATTTTTTACAGTGTGTAAAATTATAATTATAATTATCAACACTAGCAGATAATACCATCGACATATAGAAATGGACCGGTAACCCTGTGGGAAGCTCTGAAATTGGCTTTTGAGAGAGAGAAAACATTTGAGGGGTGAAACTGTCTCTTTCTCGTTACACCTAATTGGTCGAGAGTACTTTCGATGGGTGGAGCTTGACGAAGCACAGGACCGTGCTTTGTATCCCAAATGCCCCACTATGTGTTTTGTTTATAATTTGCCTGTCAAAGTTTATTTAATTATAATTTAATGTGTATTAATATTGAAAATGGTGGCAGCCTGTGGCAAATTGTTTAATTTAGAAGCAGACAGTCCAATTTTCAATCAAGAAGAAAGAATTTTTAACAAAATTTAAGAGTTTTCAAAAAAATAATTCAATTTTAAACCAAGTAATGAATTTTTTAACCAAAAAGATGAATTCTAAACCAAAAATTTAACAGAAGACTTTTTAATGGCAAATAAGGAACTTTCAACCAAAAATAGTTGGATCTTCTTATTGGGCTCTATTAGTTTAGTCCGCTTCAAAAAAAGAAACGGGAAAAGATGGAAATAATTGAATAGAATTTTGATCATTCGTTGACTAGATAATAACATTGTAAATAAACATTGAAGCTTATTTCTAATAATTTCAAAATATAAGGTTAGAAAACTGAAAATTTTTGTTGAAAAATAAATTTAATTTTCCATTGTACACTTTTTTATTTTATTTTAAACTACTAAGTTTAATCTTTGAAAAATTGGATGACCCCATTTTTCAAATTTGTGACACTTTACAGTTTTACACTATTATTAATCTCCTGAGTCGAGAGCCTATACGTGCTATTTAAATGTATATCTGATAAGTACCTATTCATAGAAATGTTAAACAGACACCTTTAAACATTCACTTTATACCTCAAATACTTTAATATTGATGCTTTTATATGAAATTTCTTCTTACAAAAGGATTATTTTCAATCAAATGGCAAAGAAGAATTTAAGGTTTCCAAGTTCTTTGAATAAGCAAATTTGAACATTTTTTTAAAAATGTTTTTAAATTTTTAATTTACCATACCTAAATATTTATAATCTATTATTTATAATTGTTTACGAACAAATTAACCATAATGAATATTTAGGCAATGCGCGGGGCATCCGTTTCACTTGACACAGTCCTGGAATAGAAAGAGACAGTTTCACCCCTCAAATGTTTTCTCTCTCTCAAAAGCCAATTTCAGTGCTTCCCACAGGGTTATCGGTCCATTTCTATATATCGATGGATAATACGCACCGTGCATTTTGTCGACTAAATGTTTTTTTGTTAATTTTTATCAAGCACATTGAAAAATAACGTGAGACAATAGGGGGGGGGGGGGTCGTACTATTTCTCATTAATTAACATTATGCTCGAACTTTCATCTTATTGGTTAAATTTTCATCCACAAAATATGAATTCACAACACAGAATGTAATAGTTCAGATTTTAACTAAGAAAATATTAATAGTTCAAATTACAAACAGTTAAATTGAACCAAAATACGAATTTTTAACAAGATAGTTGAATTCTCAACCAAAACAGATTGTCAAGCCAAAAGGACGACCTTTCTACAAAACAGTTGAATTATCAACCAAAAACATAAATTTTTAAACACAAGAAAATCAATTCTAAACAAAAAATGAAATAATCCAATTTTAATTTTTTTTAAATTAATTTTCAACGAAATTAAAGTTGATAGGAAATTCATGCATTTTTAGCTTCTAATGTGTCCCCTAAGGGTTTACATTTTTCTTGTATCTCTTCCCTATTCCTTCACACACCCCCCACACACTTACTTGGTGGTGGGAGGGGGACCTACAGTTTAAGGTGGGCTCCGAACCACCAAGAGCAACAGCCTTAAGTACTTAGAGAAACTTTTTCTCTAGAGTTACCGGTCCCACGACTCTCCGGAGATGAACAACTCCCTTGCTAGGCAAGTTTTCACCGCATGGGCCACCGAGGCTCTTCCAGAGTGCGAGGCGGGAATCGAACCCGCAAGCCGACGGAGTGGGTCCAAAGCCTATGCCTTAACCCCCACGACCATCGTCCCACTTGGAAATGCATGTCTGTAGATTGAGAATGCATCTATTTGGTTAAAAATATAAGTATAAAAAAAATTTCAAACTTTTTGGATTACAATTTCATCATTCATGATAGAAACGGCATCTATTTTAGTTTAAAAGTAATTTTTTTTGTTAAAAATGTTTTTTTTTTGTAGCTGAAAATCGATCTTTTTTTAAAGAAACTCATTTTTGGTTGGAAATGAAACTATTTCTTTGAAGATGCAATGCACATGTGCACAGTACACTAATGAGCTCAAAAATACTCCTAGGAGTATTATGGGCTCATAAACGTACCCCACACATGTTTATTCGCTGTCGCCCGTGAGCGATTGTTGCGCAATTTTGCAATATTGCAAACACGCGAGGATATTAAGACTGTTTTCCTCCTAGGTACAGAACATACTATTATTCTCCTAACTTTATAAATCGGATTATTTTTTCAAAATAACGTAGATCGTTTAGAGGACCTGTAAGAAGTAATACTGGTAATAATTACTTATAAACACGAGCTACAAGTATGCACCAAAGAGGCAAACAGACTTTTCAGCCGAGTATGCGTTTGCAATAACGAGGTGAAGACGAACGCAATTTTGCAATATTGCAAATATGCGGGGATAAAAAGACGGTTTGCCTTATAGGTGCACAATAAACTATTATTACTCTAACTTCATGAATATGAATTTTTTTATAAAATTAGGTGGAGCGCTCAGAGGACCTGTAAGAAATAATAATGGGCGTAATGATTTTCAACCACCAGCTACACCTTTTGTTATACCTAGAGGAAGCCGCGTTTATGTACAAATGGAAGGTGGCCCTATTCTCACTGGAATTCTCAGATATATATATGGGCGTTCAATTCCTGGCTGGATAAGAAGACCAGATCAGGCACTTCGCCCAAGTAATGCAGTAGAGCGCGTTTATATACAAATGCCCAATGGCGATATTTTAAATTAAAATATTCAAATTCTTGATGATAATATTAATGATGATATTAATAAAGCATATCGCTGTTTTATACCAATAGGAAGATACAGTGTTTTATCAGCATTTCTACGCCCATACAATAATCGCCCTCCACAGATTTATAGCAAACCACGCATCTTCGTAAGAATGCCAAATAGCACTATTTTTACGGGATTGCTAGAATATGGAGACGGTTATCGTCCTAGCTGGCTCATTTAGTGAGAAAATGAAATTCTATTAGAAATTTGGATTTTTTATCCTTCTGTATCGACGCCTCCATTCTAGACCGCTCCACGTCGCGTTTAGGCAGAATACAGCACCACGTCGCGTTTGATCGCTGTGTAGGTCCAAGTTCTGTGTATAAGCATAGGACCTGGAGCTATACAGCGTCTACACGCAAGGGAGAACTGTACACCGCCTAAATGTGACGTGGAGCGGTATGGAATCGAGGCGTCGTTATACGACAAAGGAGTTACATCCATTTTGGATATAAAGTGTTGGAACACAAGAAAATCCGGTTTAAAAAAAATTTTGATATGGAAATTATGTAGCATTCACGAATAAAACCATTTTTCTTTGATAGTTATTCTGATTGCATTTTATTTCAATCTACTCTATATTCTATACTTTTTATTTTTTCAATTGTTCGCATTGGAAGAAATATAACTCCATCTACAGATGTGGAAGAGACCGCATCTTTTTGTCACTTTTCTAGAAGAAGACAATTATAAACCTTAGCAAATTTGTTCAACAATTATATCCGTCAACTTGCATTATTTATTACTTTACTAAGTAAAAAATGGGTAAGAATCAAAAAATTTTAGAACAAACCACAACTATCTAGCATTAATAGAGAAGATAGTTGTAAAGAATAATAACTTATTTAAATAATAATTTTTCCTTAATTGAATTAATTATTGACGAGTCCAGAAGAAAATTTGAAGAATAATTGAAAAAAGCGACTTTCTAGCATTATTCAAATTTCATATTACTAAACATACTAATCAATTGTTTGAACAATAAATTTTGTTCACTCGAATTATTTATTCACCTAACTGTGATTGAAAATGGGACAGAAAATTAATTTTTGCTGAACTGCAATCTTCCAGCATTATTCTGAGAGAATATTATTCACAATAATAATAAATTGTTCAAACAATTATGTTTATTAACATTAATTCAGTGTTGCATCACTCTAATCAAAAACTATACAATAAGTGCAACATTTTTGATAAAACCGCGACTTTCTAACTCTATTCTAAGAGAAAATTGCTGAAAACAATAAAAAAATTTTTTAATAATTTATTCAAACATCTATTTATCAGTATAAAGTGGTATTTTATGTATGGGAAACGATTTCCACTAGAATAACCGTAAAAAAATCATAATTAGTGCAAAAAACTCTAATACCCCACTTTTTCACTCATAAGGTTTTTTCGGTACCCTATGAAAAATAATTATGGGGATGATATGTCAAAACTAATATTTCATTGGAATTCTGTCGCTAAATTTTAGAGAGAAATATTGACTTTCAACTTGAATCAGCTAATATTGCAGATTCTTAATGAAGTTTATAAAACATATTATTTTATCATGGGAAATACGTGTTAAACTTCATGGGGCTCGAGCCACCTCTAAATATAATTCTTTTCCATAACAAAAAAAAAATGGATTTATTTTTTCTTGGATTCGAACAAAATTTCCGGTTGATATGCATACAGATTCGAAATATAACCCCCATATCACCCGGAAATTTGTTCAAATCCACATAAAAGTAAGTCCATTTTTTTTGTTTCAAAAAAGAATGATATTCAGAGTTGCTGCAGGCCTCATGAAGTTTAACACGTATTTCCCGTAAATAAAATGCACGTTTTTGTAAATCTTATACAAAAACGTCAATATTGGGTTAATCAAGTTTGAACTCGCAATTTCTCTTTACAATAATTAGCTATAGAATACCAATAAAATATTACTTTTCGAATAACACCCCCACAAGTCTGCTTTATAAGGTCCTCAAAAAATGCCATAAATAAAAAAATCAGTTTTGCGAGTTTTGGGCGCTGAATATGATTTTTTCGCTGGTTTTTCAATGCAAATTACACTGAGAAAATAAACCTGTTGAAAATAACCAAAATTCTGCTGAAAGTAACCAAGTAAGACTGCTAATATAGCACCTGCAAACTTCGTTGTAAAATCCAACCAAGTTGTATTGGCTAAAATTCTTTGTTTAAAATTAGCAACCTACATGGTTACAGTAGCCAACCTCATTCTGTTGTGATAGCTGACCTACTCGGTTACCGTAACCAATGTACTTGGCTGGTGCAGCCGACCTATACTGCTACGGCAGCAAAGCTACTCGGTTACCGTTACTAATGTACCCAGCTGTCGCAACCGACCTATATTGCTACGGCAGCAAAGCTACTCGGTTACCATCATATATATAGCGCATGCATTTTCCCCAAATTCTATTTGTTAGCCTTCCCATTTGACCGAATTTCTATGCAGCCGAATTCTCTGCAGCCGAGCAACGGAGATTAGGTAGAATAATAATTCGGCTGCATAGAAATTCGGTCAAATGGGAAGTCTAGCGAATAGAATTTGGGGAAAATGCATGCTTTAAAGTGATCTATGTACTGCGACAGGCCCCACTCCCGTAGCAAATTGCATACGTCCTCGTCTGCCATATGTCCAGTGCATTTTTCACACTTTGCACTAAAAAATTTCCACTTTTTTTGGGCACGTCACAAACCGCAACCAAGGATTAGCGTCGTAATGCTGGCTGCTGGTCCGACGCATGCGCAATTGTGCTAAAATCTCTACTCGGTTAAAATCTGTCACTACTCGGTTAAAATCTGTCAATTTAACTTGATTTACTTTTACTAACTTACTTGAGAAAAATTAACAAGCTTATTGATTGTGTAAAAAGAGACTAGTTTGCTTGTGAAAATATAACTACTATCTGCAGCTTGGTTAAAATGTAATGCAAAGCATTTGTTTACTTGTAACTGAAAAATTCGTTTCATTTTAACAAAGAACTACTCCATCAAATTTTGCAGAGTTAAACTTGGTTCCGACAACCATTTAATGTGTTATTTTCTACCATTTGACTTTAAGCGTTTCAGCTCGATTGTGAATAGCAACAAGCACATGATTACTTTCAACAATTTATTGATTCTTTTTAAATGATATGTCTTTTACCGAGCTATTTAGCCTACTCGGTTAACTAAAAATTTTCTCCGTGTATATCTCATGCTTGAAATACTACCCAATACTGATGCTTGGATGTTAAAATAATATTTTTGAACATTTAATTATTGTTTTTAGCAATTTTCTCTTAGAACAGAGATAGAATGTCGCGGCTTTTTCTAAAATTTGCCACTTTTTGCTCAATTTTCAATTAGAATAAGTTGAGTACTGTGTCATAGTAAACAATATTGATCGTTCCAACAAATTGTTATAATTTTTAATGATATTGTCTTTGCATATTGGTAGAAAGTTGCGTTTGTTCTGAAAATGTTAACTATTTTCCTATTTCTCACTTGTATTGATTCGATTATCAAATTAATTTCGCAAAAATAATTGGTTAAACAAATTATTATTGTTTATCACTATAAATCTATCATCACCTACATTATTGCCAGATAGTTGCGATTTTTTTCTGAAATTTGTAACTTATTGTCCACTTCTCACTTAGTGAGATAATAATTATTGCAAGTTAACAAAAATTGTTTTGTTAAACAATTGTTTATTGTTTATAACTATCTTCTTTCAGGTAAGTGCTGGAGAGTTCCTGTTTTTTTTAATGTATAACTTTGCCTCGCCTTTTTGATTATCAGCAAATAATAAATAAACATAAAAGAGAATAATATTTTGAACAATCTCTTTCTTTTTTGTAAATATGTTCTTCGAAAATAAAACAGATATGGGAAATATGCTTTAAATTTTTAAATAATATTTTAAAAAAACATTTTGGTTGAGGGTCACTTATTATTTTTTCACAACTAAAAAGTCTGAGCAAAACTAAAGATTTCAAAGAAACAACTTTCTAGTATTACTCTTATCTAAGAAAAGACCGACATGAACAATAAACAATTTTTTCAAAAAGCGTGTTTGTCAAACTTCATTAATTATATTTTCACTATGTGAAGAGTGGACAAAAAGTTTGAAAGTTCAGAAAAAAACTGTAACTTTTTATCACTCATCCAGGAGAAGATAGTCATAAACAATATGAAATTGTTTGATTAACTATGTTAGTTAAGTTTCAGTATTTATTACTCTACTAAGTAAACAGTGATAAATCATTCAAAATTGCAAAAGAAACCGCAACTATCTAGACTTAAGCAAGCAGAAGATAGTTATAAACAATACATTGTTACTGCACTGTAATTGAAAATTGGGCAAAAAGTGGAACATTTTGAGAAAACCGCGACTTTCTAAATCTATTCTAAGACAAAATTGCTAAAAACAATGATAAATAGTTAGAACAATTTATGCAAACTTCTATGCATCAGTATGAATTGGTATTTTCTGTATAAGAAACAATTTGCATTGAAAATAAGCGCCCAAAAGTCATAATTAGCGCAAAGAACTCGCAAAACACATTTTTTGATTTATGCGGAATTTTGGGACCCTATGAAACAGACTTATGAGGGCGATATTCAAAAAGTAAAACTTCATCAGGATTCTATAGCTAATTATATAGAGAAATGTTAACTTCCAACTCGATTTAGCTAATATTGACGATTCTGAAAAAAATGTACAAAAACATCTTTTTTTCTTACGGGCAATACGTGTTAAACTTAATAGGGCTTCAGCCACTTCCAAGTATGATTTCTTTCTCAAAAAAAAAAAGAATCGATTTATTTTTTCGTGGATTCGAAGAAATTTCCAGGCAATATGCATGAAAATGCGAAAAAAATCTTGGACCATCCTGATGTGTAATAGTAGTGTGAAGAGGTGACCGAGGGGCCATTCACTCTGAAATCAGACGAATTTTCGGCAACGATTGCGTTTGATTTCATATGCTTTCATTTCTGATTTCGTAGGATTTCATACGATTACTTCTTTCTTGTAAGCCAACTACAATTTCAATAGCGACATGTAACTAATTTCAATTAGCACGCCCTGACTGTCCATTGACTGCTGTCAACTCCCAACTAGACTTTTAGACTCGCACTGAATGCTCTCGACTCGATTTTACTCCGTCTGACTCCATCTGATTACACGCTGACTACTCGATGATTGCTCGCACGGGTCGCACTCTCACTTGCACTATATGACGTCAGGGACAGCGCAGATAGCGTGTATGCCACGGAGAATAGCATTATTAAACTTTCTTCACGCCAAATATATATATATATATATATATATATATATATATTTTTAGAGTAAATGAAAATTGTACATGAATTCTAAAAAATATAAATTCTAATTTTA